>JAVJIF010026187.1:0-44205 GCA_038442645.1 Agave tequilana | reverse complement strand
CGTATATACATTGCTAACTCTCATCACGACTCTGTTTTCACGTATTTGGGAAGCAGGGCATGATAAGGTTTTTTTAGTATCAGAGCCAGGTTTACTCAAAAGGGACCTAGTTCTTACCGGTAATTTGAAACAGCTATATTTACACTGCAATAAACATATAATATTCACATGATAATATTGAGTCCACTTGAGAATTGACCGTCCTCTCATTGAAAATCCATCCATTTGATCTTTTGATATCCCTGATTTCAACTCTTCTTCTAAGGTGATCTTGGTTCCATCTTGATTCTTATTCTTCTTCCCAATTCTATTTCTCTGATCTTTATCTCTTGAGTTTTTCACTCCATGTTGAAGCCGATAGCGAAGATCAGAGCGTCCAGCAGAGGCCTAGCGGATGATGCAGTGAGAGTGACGTGGATGCTTTACTTTTCTCCTTTAACTTGATTTTTATCATTCCCTACTTTATGAAAATTTCGAGGATGAAATTTTTATAAGCAGGGTAGAATGTAATATCCTTAATTAATAATACTGTATTAAAAAAATTTATCTCAATTTACTATTCATCATTATTATTGACTAATTTATTTTTATGTTATAAATACATGTGTATACATATTACGTAATTATGATTATGATTTGTGGGTTATGCAAGTATAAGTATGTACTATTTTATAAATTGTTATTACCATTATTTCCTACCAATATCTTTAATGGCTGATTTTTCTATTACTATCATTATTATTATTGATTGTTATTATCATTAGTAAATTATTATTATTATTGTTTCATTAAGATTATATTTTTACTATTATTATTAGTTGTTGTTATTATTATTGATGTTGTTATTGTAATTATTATTAATATTATTGTTAATTTTAATTGTTGTTATATTATTAATTACCATTAGCTATTGTCGTTATTATTATTACTAATATTACTATTGGGTATTATTGTTATTAATAATATTATTAAGGTCATTGTTTTCTCTTAATTTCATCTCCACCCGTTAACCTTTAGCCCATACCTATTAACCCAAATCCATTTTTAAGCCATGTAAACCTACCCCATTAACCACAACCCGAAACCCATTACACAATATATAAATCCCAATTCAAAACCAAATCCTAACAACCTATACTAATCCCAACAACACAATCCTAATCACTATCCCAAATCTATTCTAATCACCATCTCTTTCTCTGATCCCCTTGCCGCTGCCCCCTCTCTTCCATCTCCATCCTCACAACTGTAGCATACCACCACCGTCAAATCCACAACCAAGCTCCATGACCCCATGGCCATGCTGTCGCCACCAATACACACCATGCACACCTCCTCCATGGCAATGAACCCTCCACGGCCTTCCCCAACTCCACAGCAACTCCACCCCTTCTTGTCTGCATTGAATCATGGTCGAGCTTCACGGAGAACAGCACCCCGAAGCCCACGGCAGCGCAACCTCCTTAGTGCACACCCCTTGCCGCAGCCCAAGCCGTGATGTCTCTCTCCCACCAGGAGGATCTGGTCCTCTTGCTCTCCTCCACGGCTCCACCTACTTACCCATGATAGCTGCCCCTCCATTTTTCTCCAGTCCCTTGCACTTCCCAGTACACCCCCATCAGATTTTCTCCATCTCCAAATCCATGGGTTGCCCCTCTCTCCGCGAGCACCTGACACCCTCTGCGGTATCTTGATCTTCTCCATGAACACTCCGGCGAGCCGTCAACACCCTCTGCGGCCTCCGTCGAGCCACCGACATTGTCAGCAAGCTCCGTCATCGATGGTTATGCCTCTCTTTTGGCTGTTGCGTGAGTCTCTTCTTCCCCTTCTCTTTACCTCTTTCCTTCTCTGTTAATTTACAGTATCTATAATAATGTGTGTTTGGAGTGAAGTAATATGTGTGTTGTGTTTTTCTTATGTGCATGCATGTATTTTTAATCAAGTTAGTGTGTGTGCGCATACGCGCTTTAGTGTGGACGTGCGTGAGTTTAATTGCGTGTGCGTGTGTGCATGATTATGTGAATATATATGTATGTATGTATGTATGTATGTGTGGGTGTATATATATATATATATAGTGTATATGTATGTGTATACTTGTATATGTTTGTATGTGGGTGTACACGTGTGTACGTGTATGTATGTGGTGTGTGTATGTGTATGGGTGTATGTTCGTGTGAGTTCATGCGTTCGATTGTGTGGTGCGGCAATCCGGACCCGTTCGATGAGATCCGGACCCATTACGAGAGATTCAGATTGGTGTTCGTTATGGACCGATACACAGGCGATTCAAAGACCGACCCATGGGATGATCCAGAGATTCGTACCAGTTCGCGCAGTAAAGATTAGACGGCGATTCGGATCTAAAACCGCATCATTTCATGTGAGTGTTTGTTCTTACCTATTTTCTTATTTACCATTATTAGTAGGCATCTATATATTACTTGTATCATTTCATAAGACCATCTTATTTATTTTACCAGTATTACCTATATTACTTCATGAGGCATCAATGAGTGTTCACTTTATTTATTTAGTTGATTTGAGTGATTATCAGTATCATATCATATGTTGGTAGTTTGTTGTTGTTGACTTAGGCCTTGTATTGGAATACCTTAGACTGTGTCTTGATTCGATCTATTGACTGGCAGGACGAATTCATATTTGAGCATCAGATGTAAATAGACCTTGTATTTTTATATTGAGATATTAGACTATACCACTTCATGAGTAGATGATTACCATTTTTAGATTCGGATCTAGTTAAGATAGTCTGCCTATGGGATTGATCTTGAGATGCTTGGTTTGTGACTATGATTGGAATGTATATTTTATATGGAGTGTTTATCAGACTTAATATTTATTCATTGGTGATAATTTAGATGAGGATTCATTTGGATATAGAGGATGGATTAGTTATGATGTTACTTTATTAAGGAATATAATTCTTGATGCTTGGATCGGTACATGAACTTATTTAGAGTTAGAGTTATTCTGAGATTTATATTCTATTTATCGGATCTTGATCAGATTTAGATTTGGGATTTGACTAGTTCATGATTGTAGTTAAATGAGTAGATATCGGGTGACATTATCAACAGATTTGATTATTCTTATTGATGGTAAAACAGTGAGAGTTTAGTTGGATATTGATGATTGAATAATTTGGAGTTTCCTTATTAAAAGAATGAGATTTTAAACTTGGACTTGTCAATAGACTCAATTGAGTTGGAGTTGACCTTGGGTTGAGGAGTAGGCGTAGATTGAGTTGACTTAACCTGGTGCATGTATATACCAAACTGATTAGTTACTTGGATTTCTAGATCTTGTGATTGAGCTTAATGGAGTGGGAGTATATGATGATCTTAATCAAATTGGATAGTGATGATTGGTTAGATATAGATGAGTATAACTTTGGGATCTGAGCTGATTGTATTTATTTTCCTGGATTACTTCATGCCAGCATGTCATTACTCATCTTGAATAACATGATTTACCTGGAAAACATGACTTATTATACATATATCTACTTGATTCCATAATGTCCATGTTACCATAATTGCTGAGAAAATACTGTATATGGTAATACACCCTCATATTATACTTATTACTTGTCCTGTTATACTGTATCCTATTCACTGACATTATATATGAAAAACACCTAGAGGGGGGGTGAATAGGTGTAAGTGCTAATCTAGAACTAATTGCAAAACTAAGTGCGCTAAATGCGGAAGCTAATGCAAATCTTGCAAACACACTTAGTACAATCAACAAGTGTAGCCGAATTCCCCGTGAAGGGCTTTGGACTAACTCCTCTTGATTCCCCTTGAATGGGTTGAGGTGCTATGTGAAGCTCTTGTTGATTAAGTACAAGTGAGGCACACACAAACAACCAAGCATATAAGATGATATAGCAATATGAAATATGCAAGGCACAACACAAATGCAAGCAAATAATATGAATGATGAATGATGCTTTGCACAAATGTAAAGAGAGAGAGAGAGTTAAGAGACAAGTGGATCAAATGCAAACACAATGATGATTTTTGAGGTTCGAGCACCCTTGCTCTACATTCCCGCCTACACCACCGTGTAGGATTTCCAATCCACTATACCGTCCACACGAGGACTCCCACCGAGGGAACCTTCACCGAGAAGGATTTGTTACAACAATAGGAGTACCTAACTCCTCTCTCAAACAACCACCTCACACAAGAGGGGTAGGCCCTTTGCCAATACAACAACCAACACCTCTACCGAAGAGGTTTACAACCAAATCTCCACCTCTCACAAGAGGGAGCAAACCACAAGCCTCAACCTCTACCAAAGAGGGAGCAAACTCCAACCCAATACAACAACCTCAACCTCTACCAAGAGGGAGCAACCAAGAAATCAAGGGTTTACAAACAAGTGGTATATCTCAACCACAAACCTCTTTCCTTTTTCACAAATACAAGATCCTAATAGAATAGGATAGAAGATATAGCTCAAGTGTGGAAAACACAAGTGTTTTGATCAAAGAAAATCTCTTGGGAAAATACCAAAATGATATGGAGATAAAGAACAAGAAATCAATTCCCAAAACTTGTTTTCTTTGAAATAACAAAAAACTTAAAAACAATTAAGATTGATCTTTTGGCCCTTAAAACTCTTTTGAAAACTCTTTTAAAACACTGAAGAAGTCAAAAATTTGCTCTAAAAATCTTGGCCAAAACCCAAAGAGATGGGGTTTATATAGGCCCATCAGAAAACTAGCCGTTAGGCTGATGTGGCAGTCTGACAGGCTACCGTCGACCGGCCCGTTGACCGCCAACGGTCAGAATATGACCGTTGGGGCACCACGGTCGACCGGCCCGCGACACCAACAAACAACAGAGAGCTCTGCTCTCAGACCGGTCGACCGTCCCGGTCGACCGTCCCAGTGACTCCAAACGTGCACAGATTTGTGCACGTCGGTCGACCGGTCGACGACTTCACCCAGAAGTCGACTAGATCAGGTTGACTAGTCGACTGATTGAAGCCTGGAACAAAAATCTGGGTTAGAAAACACTGTAAAATATTTTTCTAAAAATCTTTTAACACTTCTAAAATCCATAAAAACTTGTTTTATCATTTTATATTGAAACACAAACAAGTGATAAAAATTTCAAGACATATCAATCATATCAATTCATTTTTGTGTCTTGCCATTTTATCAAAAACAAACTTGTATTTTTTATCAAACTTGATTTTTAATACATGAATAAGATAGTCAAAATAAGTTTGTTTAGAAAGTTAAACCATGTATGTATATCTAGAACATATCTAATATACATAGAAATAAAGTAAACTTGTTTTGATCTACTATTCATGAAAACCAAATCCAAATCATGAAACGTGTGTGTATTGTGCACTTGAGCATATCAACTATACTAAGCTTTACAAATGGATCTAAACACACTATCTAAAGTAGGATCCTAAGTCTTCTTGACGATCTTCATCTTCAAGTAGACTTGCTCCAAAACTCCATCCATAGGCTAGGCAATGTGTGATCATGAAGCTTTGGCCCTGGAATCATCATGAAAGCTTCTAAACTCCTTGTTGAAGCTAATCACCAACTAATATCTTGGTTAATGATCTAAACTTAAACACACAAGAGTATTAGTAAACATAATTACTGAGTTAATCATCATCAAAACTAGGTGTGGAAGGCCTTTGGGCCAACAATATATCCTATCATACTGGTATCCTGATTACACATGTTGACTTTGTTACCGTGATTATCACCGAGTTATCTCAGTGATCTAGGTAACTTGTACATTTAATAATCTTGATAATCAAAATAACATGATATTAAACAACTTATACTAGGATAGGGAAAATTGATGGAGGAGACAACTTCTGTATTTTGGGTGGACCTAGGTATATAGGTTGCATAGCCGAAAGAGGGTTCCATTGCAAGGTTCCCGTGGGGCGACTGACACCCTAGTCCTATTCTTGTTCTTGTTACATGTTACCTGACTACCTTGTGGTAGGTCCTGGTTCAGTGCAAGAGTCTAGGTCGTGGTCCCGAGTATGCACAGGACCCACCTAAAGTATGGATAATGCCTCCAACCGATCAGTTCATAACTTACGCCCTAATTGACACGTGTAGTAGGCGTAGTATGGGATGCGTCTATTACATGTGGCAATTGGTGTTCGCTGACTAATAAATTATAATGAACTGTTTATAGTGTACCATGACCATATTGAAATCACCTAGAGGGGGGTGAATAGGTGATGGCTATATGAAATGTGGCAATAATGCGGAATTAAAAATTCTACTTAACAATTGCACAAATTAAAGGACAAACAATAAACACAATAAGTAGTGCAAGAATAAAGGAGTTGAGTTTAGAGAAAATTCGAGCAAACGCAAACACAAGTATATGTTTCTGAGGTTCGAGCCACGCTCTACGTCCCCCCCTTCACACTTGAAGGATTTTCACTATTGTTGATCCCACCGGATCGCCAATACAAGGACACACTTGTCCTATCACTTGTGATGCCGCAACACCACCCGGAGCACACTAGCTCGCCTTGAGGCCGATGCCTCTACAACTTCACACAAGAAAAAAATGATCACACTTGATCGAAAAATCGCTCACTTAGCACAATCCTATAACCAATATGTAGATGTAGAATTTAGGATTGTGTAGTGCAAATATCTAGAGTGAAGTAGAGGTAAAGGCTTCAAATGGGTGTATGGAGATTTTGGCTTGAAAATCTTTTCTCAAATGAAAGGCTTGAAAAACTTATGAAAGTCTCTTGTCAAATCTTGTAAAAAAAATATCCCATCAAGTTGAAATGACCTCCTATATATAGGGGACGAGAAACAGGGCAAAAAGCTGGAGAGATTCGTTGGGGTGAGATCCCAACAAAATCTGTCAGAAAATAGAGCTGTTGGAGTCTGTCAGAATTTCTGACAGCTGCCGGTCGACCGGGCGGTCGACCGCCAATGGTCATATTTCTGACCGTTGGGGGAAACGGTCGACCGCCCTGTCGACCCGAACAAACAGAGAGCACTGTAAGTGCTCCGGTCGACTGGAGCGGTCGGCTGACGTACACACATGCACAGCGTGCACGTCGGTCGACCGGGACGGTCGACCGGCTCCTGTCAGTTCTGAAAAATCAGAACTGCAGAAACCAGAACTTGGGTCTTTGGTTTTGGTCTAGTGGTTTGGGGTTTTGGACCTTGTAAAAATAGGAGTATGACCATATGTCACTACCCTAACATGTTAAAACATTTTGATAAAGTTTCTCTTGATAAAAACTTGTTTTTCTAAAAGTTGGTTTTTCCAAAAACTTAAAGTTCCTAAAACAAATTTCCAAACATGTTACCTATAAAATTAAGTTGGAAATAGAAATTGTTTTTGAAGCCATGAATCAAACTAAAGTGTGTGTGTGAGTGACAATCCCATAACTCTACTTCTAACATCTAGGTTTTGACAAAGATTCTAAAAGAAAAGCAAAAATACAAATTTTGGACTTCTTCATTGTCTTGATCTTGACTTGGTCTTTTCTTTAAAACTTTGTTCCCGAAGCTTCCTAATGTGCTTAGCTTGGGAATGCACATCTTTAGGCGGCGTCCAAACTTGTGAGTCTTAATAGTGGAGCCGTCAAATCAACTTGTTTTTAACCTGAAATACTTTTAAACAAAATTGTTAAATACATAACTAAATATGGTTTGTTATCATCAAAATATCTAACAAGTTATAGGGCTAATGGCCTTTGGGCCAACAATCTCCCCTTTTTGATGATGACAAAACATATATAGTTATCACAAATATTTTGGGTAGAGACTTCAAATGAAGCTCCCCCTTAACACATGCATATACAAAAATATGCTCAAGCATGGACAAATCTCAAAAAAAATTGTGGGTGATAATCCACAACACATCCACAACACATATATCCATGCTAGATAAAAATACTCATGTCATAAAATAGAAATGAAACACATGTCCACAAAGCATAACCAACATAAACAAGTACATGTCCACATAAACAAAGATGTCCAAACACAATACCAGTACACAACACAAATACATAAGTCAAGTACACAAAATATGAAATATATCTCTCTCAACAAATAACTCTCCCCCTTTTTGACATCATCAAAAGGGGCAGGTCACTCAGCACCACCAGCAGCATCGTCCTCTGAAGAACTCTCCTCAGCATCGCCTTCCTCAGACGAACTCTCCTCAGCGTCACCCTCTGCCATCGTCTCATCATCATCATCATCATCATCAAGACCTTCCTCCTCTGGATCGATGCCAGCAACGCCTGGCTGTGGAGGTGGAACAGCAGTAGGGTCTCTGGCAGGAAATGGAGGGCCGGAGGAAGGAAGAGGACGAGCAATGGACGTGGGATCTGGACCAAGCATATCGAACTTCGCAAATAGTGTCTCAAATTGCGAGTCCACGAATCTCATGGCGTTCGCAAAGTAAGACATGTCGTTGCGAATTCCCTGGAAGCGCGAGTCCATCTCCGCACGAAGGGCTGCATCTCGCTGCTCCATATCCGCCCGAAAGGCTGCGTCTCGCTGCTCGATCCAAGACTGATGCTGCTGGATCTGAGAGCGAATCTCAGAAGACATAAAGGACTGGAACTCAGGAGATAAAGAAGGACCAGGAACAGAGGAAATCCCTGGGGCCGAAGAAGACCCTGGGGTAGATGAAGATCCTGGTACTGGAACTGGAGGGGGCTGCTCAGGAGGGGCTCGACGAATCTGAGCCTGCATCCTCTTTAAAAGGGTGCAGTCCAAATTCACAGAGGGTTCGGAGGGAGTTTCCGAAGAAAGATCAAATCCTAAATGTTTGAGAAGATAGGTTATGAGCATGCCATAAGGCAAATGCCTACCGTACATGCGGATCTGATCAGAGGCCATGTGAGAGGCAATGAGATGTGGGAAGTGGATCTTAATGCCTTTCAGAAGGCAATAGATGATCAATGGAACAGGACCTCTAGCATTGCTATACTCACCGGACTTAGGTAAAATATTATAGAAAATAAATTTTGCTAGGACTTGGGCGGTGAACGTGAACTTGTTCACTTCCTCATTCCTAACCAAACCGGGATTGTCATTCCCGTGAATCAAGGAGGAAGCGGTGAGTGCAGACTCACCGTCCGGATATTCAAAATCTTGGAGATCAAAGGTGTAAACATCAACTCCTCCAGAGGAGAGATGCAGAATATCAGCAAATTGGGATAGGGGAATGTCAATATCCTTCCCAAGAACACGAGATCTCACTCGATATCCCTCGAAAGCAAAATTTGCATAGAAGTAATGCACTAATGAGGGGTACACAGGTTCCCTAATGGCCATGAATTTATCCAAGGAATTTCTTTTCAGGATACGAGGGATGTGGAGATGTTCAAAGTCTTTTAGAATTACACATCTCCCTGAAATAATAGCTTTCTTAGAAAGTATGATGTACCGGTTTTCAGCTAGCTCATTAACAAGGGTCTTTTAGGTTTTGGAGTGGTGGAAGATGAGGGAACTATACTTTTTCCCTTCTCAGACCTAGATCTCTTTGACATTTTTGGTGAAAAGAGTGATTTTTAGTTGATTTTTAGGGTAGATGGATATGACTTGATCTAAACAAAAATAAACCTAGAGATCTTTGACAAGGAATTAGATTCTTAAGACTAGAAAGCTAGATTTGAACAAAAGAAAGATTTTTACCTGAGTTGAGAGAAACCCTAACCCTAGATCTTGAAAATCCTGAAATTTGTTGGTGAGGAAGCCTTGAGACTGAAGATCTAACCCACAAAGAGTGAATCCAACTTGGTTTTTAGAAGAAATTTGAGAGATTTTGAGTTGGGAGAATTTTTGGAGAAAAGGGAGAAAGGGGATCGCCAGATGAGTGTGAGAGAAATGAGAGAGAGAGTGAAATAAATAACAGATTTGGGGCTGAATTCGACGACGCACGGTCGACCGGGCCGGTCGACCGGAAAAACCCGAGAGCTCTGTAACTCAGAGCGGTCGACCGTACGGGTTGACCGGCAACAGAGAGCAAAAATTTGTTCTTTTTCAGGCAATAGCGGTCGACCGGGTATAGGGCCGGTCGGCCGGCTTTGCCCAAAAACTGTGAACAGAAAGAGCTCCAAAAAAAAAAAGAAAAATTAAAAGTAAATATTTAACAATTAAAGTAGGATATATGTAACATGCAGGAATACAACAATGTTTTTAAATCTTCATTAGGTTATCATATCAACCAAAAATATTCACACAAAACATTTTATTTAATTTTCATACAAAAACAAAGTTTTAGAGATGTTGAAGCCGAATACCCGGTGAAGGGTTCTGAACTTCATCCTCTTGATTCCTCTTGAATGAGTTGAGGTGCGCAATTGCCATCTCTAATGTATTTGCTTGAATATGAAATTTTTTAACAAAATTTTATTTCTAGTTTTGAAAATATAATGTGTATATATAAATAAGCTAGTCTAGGCATGACATGTAGACATACAATGGACATGGTATAAAAGACAAGATATTAAAACATGGCATATACACAATCATGATAGATATGTAGGTTTACGCAAGCATATATCAATGTAGCATAAAAGTAAACTAACACTCCTATACATGTGTATATATATAACCAAAATTAAAACTTTTAAATGGAGAGGTTACCAAGCGAGGGCAATCTCCAAAATAGGTGCCTCCATGATAGCGATGCAAATGCGATGTGTTCTTTGAGCTTAGTTGCATCCACCACCCGGGCACCGTCCCCCTAAGTCTTGGAGGGTGAAGATCCACCTGCATCATCTAAATTTGGTGGGTCTTTTGGTACCCATATCTTTTTGGGTCCTTTAGGATTAGTACCGGGATGAACCCAAACATATTTATTTTGCACATTATTTTTAGCAAATAAAACTTTTCTAAATGGCCTTTGCGGCCACAATGCGTGCAAATGTAAATTCTACCACTACCATACATGTATGCATGTTTATGTGTGTGTGCATGTTTCCGTGCATGTGCATGGTGAGTGTGTTTCCCTTGGGTTACTCCCTTAGGAAATCTAGATGCAAATTTATTTAGATCAAAAGCACACTTTTTAAGAGTTGAATCTAAAACATCAACTCGTTTTTGCATTTCCACAAAATCATTCTTATTACATGATGCAATGGGGGTTTTTCCTTTACAAGCTAGTTTGTATTTTTCAAAGTCAATTTTTATTTTCTTAAAAGCACAAGATAAATCATTTTTCTCCTTTTCAATAATATTAATTTTATCTTTTAAAGACTCATTTCCCTTTTTAATTTCTTATTATGAGATTGAGAAATCTCATACCTATGTTGTAATTCTTCGAAAAATTGAGCTAACTCATCCATAGTCAACTCATCCTCATCTAAAGAGTTGTCAATAGTTGCCTTCGAAGCATCGTCTCCATGTGCCATAAACACATGTGTGCGGCGTCGTTCTCCTCTTCGGAATCCGACTCCGTGTCGTCCCATGTTGCCACCATTGCTCTTTTCTTCTTTGGGGCATTCTTGGAGGTGGTAGCTTGGAGTGCGGGGCAATCGGCGATAAGATGTCCGATCTTCTTGCAATGGAAGCAAGGACCGGGTTCTTCTCTTTTCTTTACCTTCCTTGAGGTCTCCCTCTTCGGAAGTTGCTTTGCCTCCCCTTCTTGTAGAACATCTTGCCCACCTTCCGGATGAGCATGGCGAAGTCCTCATCGCAATCCTCCGATGAGTCATCCTCTTCAAGAATGGTTGGAGTGGCTTTGAAGGCGAGCGCTTTCTTCTTGGGCGCCTCGCTCTCTTCTCTTACTTTCATCTCCATCTCATGCGTCTTGAGATTTCCGATGAAACCGGAGAAGTCCATCTCCTCCCTATCGTTGAGTTCCTTGAGGGTAGTAGCCTTTACTTCCCATGCCTTGGGAAGAGCTCTAATGACCTTCCTTATCTTTTGGTCATTGTCGATTGCGTCACCTAGAGAAGATAAAGCATTAGTAATCTTGGTGAAACGCGTGAGCATTTCATCAATGCTCTCATTATCAAACATATAAAAGTTCTCATATTGAGAACGCAACAAGTCAATCTTAGATCTTTTGACTTGTGACGTTCCTTCATGAGTCACAATAAGAATATTCCAAACTTCAAATGCGGATTTGCAATTTATGATGCGTGATAAGTCATCCTCATTTAAGGCTTGGGTTAATGCATATTGGACTCTAGCATTAGCTTCATAATCCTTGGAGGTGTCCTCGGACCATGAGCTCTCATCGGTAAGGGGTTCTATAAATTCTTTTGTGATGGACCTAGCAACCCTAACTCCTAGGGACTTAAGGAAGAGGTTCATCTTGACCTTCCATATGGGAAAGTTCAAGCCATCAAACTTTGGTGGGGACTTGATGCTAGAAAAATCAAGTGATGCCATGGATGAATAATATAAAGTACAATAAATGAAGAATGCAACTAATATAGCCAAATAACAAGGATTTCCCTAAGGTGGTTAAACCAAATTGTAGGGTTAGGCTCTGATACCAATTGAAATCACCTAGAGGGGGGGTGAATAGGTGATGGCTATATGAAATGTGGCAATAATGCGGAATTAAAAATTCTACTCAACAAATTGCACAAATTAAAGGAAAGCAATAAACACAATAAGTAGTGCAAGAAATAAAGGAGTTGAGTTTAGAGAAAATTCGAGCAAACGCAAACACAAGTATATGTTTCCGAGGTTCGAGCCACGCTCTACGTCCCCGCCTTCACACTTGAAGGATTTCCACTATTGTTGATCCCACCGGATCGCCAATACAAGGACACACTTGTCCTATCACTTGTGATGCCGCAACACCACCCGGAGCACACTAGCTCGCCTTGAGGCCGATGCCTCTACAACTTCACACAAGAAGAAAATGATCACACTTGATCGAAAAATCGCTCACTTAGCACAATCCTATAACCAATATGTAGATGTAGAATTTGGGATTGTGTAGTGCAAATATCTAGAGTGAAGTAGAGGTAAAGGCTTCAAATGGGTGTATAGAGATTTTGGCTTGAAAATCTTTTCTCAAATGAAAGGCTTGAAAAACTTATGAAAGTCTCTTGTCAAATCTTGTAAAAAAAATTATCCCATCAAGTTGAAATGACCTCCTATATATAGGGGATGAGAAACAGGACAAAAAGGCTGGAGAGATTCGTTGGGGTGAGATCCCAACAAAATCTGTCAGAAAATAGAGCTGTTGGAGTCTGTCAGAATTTCTGACAGCTGCCGGTCGACCGTCAACGGTCATATTTCTGACCGTTGGGGGACAACGGTCGACCGCCCCGGTCGACCCGAACAAACAGAGAGCAGTGTAAGTGCTCCGGTCGACCGGAGCGGTCGGCCGACGTACACACATGCACAGCGTGCACATCGGTCGACCGGGACGGTCGACCGGCTCCTGTCAGTTCTGAAAAATCAGAACTGCAGAAACCAGAATTTGGGTCTTTTGGTTTTGGTCTAGTGGTTTGGGGTTTTGGACCTTGTAAAAATAGGAGTATGACCATATGTCACTACCCTAACATGTTAAAACATTTTGATAAAGTTTCTCTTGATAAAAACTTGTTTTTCTAAAAGTTGGTTTTTTCAAAAACTTAAAGTTCCTAAAAACAAATTTCCAAACATGTTACCTATAAAACTAAGTTGGAAATATAAATTGTTTTTGAAGCCATGAATCAAACTAAAGTGTGTGTGTGAGTGACAATCCCATAACTCTACTTCTAACATCTAGGTTTTGACAAAGATTCTAAAAGAAAAGCAAAAATACAAATTTTGGACTTCTTCATTGTCTTGATCTTGACTTGGTCTTTTCTTTAAAACTTTGTTCCCGAAGCTTCCTAATGTGCTTAGCTTGGGAATGCACATCTTTAGGCGGCGTCCAAACTTGTGAGTCTTGATAGTGGAGCCGTCAATCAACTTGTTTTTAACCTGAAATACTTTTAAACAAAATTGTTAAATACATAACTAAATATGGTTTGTTATCATCAAAATATCTAACAAGATATAGGGCTAATGGCCTTTGGGCCAACACATATTGTACTTACGACCTAATTAAACATATCGTTCTGATAAAATATCATTACTGATACACGCATGCTATGTTGGACACCCAATAGTACTATGACATGATTGGACATCTAGTTCTGTTACTGACTGCTTTATCTACTGTCTGTTTTTGTTAAAATTATTATTTCAGTCTTATTCCGGTGTATATTTTCATCGTCTGTTCACACATTATATGCACGTATACCTTCTCCTTTATTCTTACACATTCACTCGGAGTTCTGACTCTTCAGATTTGCACATCCAGATATTGGATATTTCAAATTATCGATTAGGTGTTCGATGAGACCGGACATGTTGCGAGGAGCTGGAGTGTCTCTCTTCTTGATTATCGGCATTCCTGCTCTTTTATTCATGCTATTCCTTGATTTTCGCTATATCCTATCCAGACACCATTTCGTATTCTTATTTATATGCTATCATTGTGTTAGATATTTATATGTCATATTGCAGTGATATTGATTTATTGTAGTAGATTTTATAGTTTATTCAGGTTACTTTAAGCTTAGTGTGTATAGTGGGGTATTCTCCTCGCGAATATACGATGCCGACTCTCGTCGCGACTCTGTTTTCACATATTTTGGTAAGTGACACATGACATACCCTGTAAATACTTTGTGTTCACAAATATATATATATATATATATATATATATATGTATGTATGTATGTATGTATGTATGTTTTATGTATATATTAATGAAATGATCAATTTGGGAACCGGCGGAGGGTATCGACGGAGTATGAATAATTAATATTATTGATTGATATGCGAGATGATTGGGTACTTGTGTTATTTATGTGGGTACTTGTGTTATTTATGTATATGTTGTGATATAGCAAAGTATATGGATAATTTGTTGGTTGATTGATTTGTGATGTAAGCGCTTGCAGTTACAAATAATTATATATATATATAGGATGTAAACTGTATATAGGTATGCGAATGATGAATTGATGGAGATATTTGCAAAAGTTTATGTGTTGTTTCATTCGTGGAGGAAGGAGAGTGCGAATGAGATACGAGTATTGTATCCATTCATGGAGAAAAGGGAGTGCGAATGGAATATATTTGTTTATGTTTGATACTGATTCATGGAGGAAGAAAAGTGTGGGTAGTGCACATAAGTAATATATGCGTAAATGTATGTGTATCCTAATTGAGCACTGGGTGTATTTCATATGTGCAGTGTTGTGGATATTATAGATCATAATTTGCTATGTAATTAATATATCCAGAAAAACATAGAAAATCACTGACTTGGTATTGAAGTATTGATTCACCCTAATAATAAAAGAAATCGTGTTATTTGTTGTTTATGAACATATATCGAAATACTGAATAATGATTGAAGTAAATTGATAAGGTTAGTTGAGACATCTATGTTCACTTATAATTTAGATAAGTGATCACATATTTTCTTTTATCATGTATACTACACAATACTAATGCCATGTTGAATTGTAAATTTAGATTAACTTCACTCACTGAGGTGTAAGCTCACATCCTCTTAGATTATGTCTTTAAGGTGAAGACTAAGGTAAGACCTGACTTAAGACAAGGATGTAGCATTGAAAGAACAAAGAGTACCCCTCGTGCGAGTCCACTCAAATATTTGATTATATTTAAATGCTTTGGTTATATGTATATGTATAAATAGTTGATGTTATCGAGTAGAACAAATAGTTGATTATGTACAAGTGGGTTCAAGAATATATAAATACATGTGTCCTAGTTGTTATTAAATAAGGATTTGAGTTGGTTTATGTTGAATTGTGATACGAGGGTGTGCCTTCGATTATGTAATTATATTTTGTTATTAAGATTGAATGTTGAGTTGAATTTATATGCTCCAAAATAAAGGATTGATAAGTAGGTAATGTCAAGCCGAAGTTGTGATTAAGTAGGCCGATTTTGACTAAAATTTTAATGGTGTATCAGGACAGACTCCTAATTATGGAAGATATGTTGCCAAATTTTTTGATAAATTTGAAGATGATTATGAAGGTTATGTAATGGATTAACTTAATTCGGTGATTAAAATCTGGGACCGTTACACATTAGCTTAGTAGTTTGTTTTGCGACTACTACATAAACGAGGAAAAAACTCAAAATTATCGAAGTTTTTTATACGCTCAAAATAACGTAGATCCACTTTAACAAATTTATCGCTAAAATGAATCAGGTTTTAGAATATATGTTCTTTTGTTTTAGCAATATTACATATGTATCCTTATTTTATTTGTATTTTCCTATATCTCTTCATGTTTTTGATATAATTTGCAATTATACTTTTACGTTAGTTCAGAGTTAGTGGATCCCAGTTAATAAAGATTCAAAATGAATTAATTTAGATAAAATCTAACAAACTTTTCTCATGTGAACAAATTTACCTTCTACATGTAACCAGCTATCTTTGTCACACCCTACTAATCAAAATACACGATTGCGGGTACGCGACGAGAGCCGCCGACGTATTATATTTTTAATACGCTAATCCTCAATACAAGAAAATTTAATACACAAAAGTCATTACATATTCCAACTTTACTACACAGGTACAAAATGTCACAAAGGTCTGCATTATTACATTAAGAAAAATAAAATACATAAAACATAGGATCCTCACAACTAAAACTGGATGAACCACTAGCCCTGAAGTTCAGCCACGTGCTCGAAGTACTCCTGATCCTGAGGGGCTTCTAAACCTGGATCTGAGTAAGCAAACTCAGGGTCGTCAATAAGCGACCTAGTGAGTGGTAAAAAAAAGGGAAGGATGCAATAACATGTAAATATATAGAACTCTAGACATCGCTAAATATCATAACATGCATTACATTAGAAGACATGAAATAAATATGTATGAGTGTGATATATGGTAACAGTTAAACATTTACATGCTTACTATATTTATATATTGTAATTTGTCCTCAGAAGTATATTATTGAAAGTTGTTATTTTGAAATTGATAGATGGAGACGGGTTCCGTGCTTTAGGTGGGTCCCGTACATACTCGGGACCACGACCTCAGATGCTTGGCACTGAACCAGGCCCGTACCGCTAGGTACTCAGAACAGTAACAATAATAATATCATATGGATGCCAGTCATCCCCGGGAACCCTGCAGTAGAACCCTCATTTTGGCTACGCAACCTGTATCCTAGGTCCATCCAAAATACAGACGCTATCTCCTTCATCAATTTTCCCAATCCCAGTATAAGTTATCTTTTTACATTATTATTTAATTTAGTTTATGTTGCCCAAGGTTACAATCAACCGATTTCTGAGTTTTGATGATTCCAAAACATATATAGTTATTTGTGCTAATCATTTTTAGTGTTTTAAGTGTGTTTCAGGGTTCTAAGGATTGATGAAGTGTTTTTCCCTAAAGGAAGGTTGTTTTGACTCAAGTTGGTTCATTTTGGGTTCAAGATATCAAGCTATTCAAGATCGCATATGGAGAAGCCCACTTGAAGACCTTGTAGTCACCTAGAACCATGTAAGAGTTAGTTTGTTAAAGAATGAGGTTGTGTTATGTTGGCTCAAGAACACACACCACCATCACTTTCCAAAATACGGTTTTTGTTTTTGGTATTTGATGTAGGTTCATGCCTTGATAGTTATACATGATTCAAAATTTTTATAAATTTTATATCTTGTTTATATCATGTATACCAACCTTTATAGCATGATACTTAATCATATATCCTTACAAAATTATTTTGAAAATTTTTCAAAGTTCAAAAAATTTCCTATAATGTAACCTGTTTCAGGCGTGTCGGTCGACCGGGCCGGTCGACCGGTCCATTCCAGGCCTGATTGGTCGACCGAACCGGTCGACCGAGCCTTGTGGTCAGGGCGTGCATGTTTGTGCACGTCTGTCGGTCGACCGACCGGTCGACCGACTGGAAGCACTTTGCTCTCGGGTTTTTGTCAGTCGACCGAGCCAGTCGACCGACAGAACAAAGAGAAATTTTTCTTTGGCTTCCGGTCAACCGACCGGTCGACCGAGTCCAACGGCTAGTTTGCCAATTGGACTGTCGGTCGACCGGGCCAGTCGATCGACAGCCGCCAGCAGCTATAACAGCTAGTTTTCAGAGATTTTCTCTTGGGATTTGATTGGGATTTGTGTGTCAGCTATTCCTGAAAATTTGTGGGCTACTTTTGACCTAATAAGCTTGTTTTAATCATGTTTAGATTTTCTCTAATCCCTATAAATAGAGGGGATTGGTCACTTGCAAAATACAAGAAAAATACCTAGTTTTCAAGTCTCAAAAAGAAAGAAAAAGTTTTCAAAGGCTTTCAATTCTCTAAGTGCATTCTTGGCTATTTGTTTTTTAGTTATTTTTCAAGCAATTTTTCTCCACAACTGAATTTGTTTTCTCACTACACTTCTTGAGCCAAAAATCCTCCTTATTCTATAAGGAAGTTGTAAAAGAGAAGTTTGTGATCCTTTGTTGATCACTTGGTTACTTGTTCCTTCTTGTGTTGTGATCCCTCTTCGGTAGAGGATTGGATTGGTGGAGTTCGGTACTCCGGTCTTCGGTAGACCTCTTGTAATTGGAGTTCGGTACTCCGGTCTTTGGTAGACCTTTGTAATTTCCTCGGTGGATAGTGGAAACCCTTCACGGTGGTGAAGGCGGGGACGTAGAGCGGTGGCTCGAACCTCGAAACAAATCCTTTGTGTTTGCGATTGATTTCCATCTTGCTTCTTTATTGCTTTACATTTATTTCTTGTGATATATCTTGTGTGCACTTCATTATTGCATCCTCTTCATTCTTGCATTTCCCGGTCTTTACTCAACACAACAAGAAAGAAATTACGCTCCTCAACTCATAATCTAGAGAAATCAAAGAGGAGAAGTTCTAGAGCCCTTCACGGGGAATTCGGCTCCAATTCTTGTTTTGAGTGACCGTTTGCATCATATATTCATAATTGTTTAAAAGTTCATTAGATTAGCATTAACATCTATTCACCACCCTTCTAGGTGTTTTCAATTGGTATCAGAGCTTTGGTCTCTAGGCTCTTGGCTTAACAACCTTAGAGAGATCCTATTGCTAATCATTTTATTCATCCTCATTCATTTAGTAAAAATGGCCAAAGGAATTAAGACCCCGCCCAAATTTGATGGCCTAAACTTTCTCATATGGAAGGTTAGATGACCGTATTTTTGCAATCCCTAGGAAGCCGGGTTGCAAAGGCGGTGACCAAACCATTTAGTGCACCCACTGGTGATGAGGACACTTGGTCCGATATTGACACAAAAGAGTTTGATGCTAATGCTAGGGCACACTATGCCTTACTTCAAGCCCTTAATGATGATGATATCTCTAGAGTTATTTATTGCAAATCCGCACATGAGATTTGGACTCACTTGCTTGTCACTCATGAGGGGACTTAACAAGTTAAGAGGGCAAAAATAGACCTTCTTCGTTCCCAATATGAAAATTTTCCATGCAAGAGAATGAAACCATAGATGATATGGTTACTAAATTTACAAAGGTTACTAATGGACTTTCTTCTTTAGGTGATGCTATTGACAATGACCAAAAGGTGAGGAAGATCATCCGTGCACTCCCTCCATCTTGGGAAGTCAAAGCCACTACCTTGAAGGAACTAAATGACAAGGAGGAGATGGAGCTTATAGGTCTCATTGGGAACCTTAAGACCCATGAGATGGAAAGAAAAGCAAGAGAAGAAATGGCTCCCTCCAAGAAGAAAGTTATTGCCTTCAAGAGTTATTCCACATGCTCCGACGAAGATGATGAAGTAGAAGATGATGAAGAGCTTTCTCTTCTTGTAAAGAACGTTCGGAGAATGTACAACAAGGCAAAGTTCCAAAATAAAAAGAGATGGCAAGGTAAAGAGAGAAGAAAATCATTTGCTTCAACTGCGGGAAAACGGGTCACATTGTTGCGGAATGCCCGGATAAAGTCAAGCCCTCCACCTCCAAGAAGCCATACAAGAAGAAAGCATTAAAAGCTACTTGGGATTCTGAGAGTGAATCCGAGGAGGAAGTCGACACCGCCAACATGTGCTTCATGGCAAATGAAAGCACAAGCAAGGTAACTTCCAATACTTCTTTTGATTGTGATCTATCCATGGATGAACTAGGAGAAACTTTTGAAGAACTATCACATAACTATGATTTTCTTAAAAAGAAATATTTGAAAATGAAAAAGGAAAATGAATCTCTAAATCATAAAGTTTTCACTCTTTCAAAAGAAAAGGAGGAATTGCTTTCTACTCTTATTTCTACACAAAAGGACTTTGAGAACTATAAAATATATTGCAAAGGTAAGTTTCCACAAATTAATGAAAATGAAATTTCCTTACTAAAAGAGAAAATTGATTCATTAGGAGTAGTTTTAAAAAAATGTGAATTTGATAAGAATAGACTAGAGGCTATGTTTCCTAAGAAACAAGTCCCTAAGAAACATTCACATGCTATTCATGCTCATGTTCATAAATCATAACCTTTATATCATGCCAAACACCCCAAACATGCCCACACTCCACACACACATCATGCATTCATGTATGGGAAAGTATTTTCATGCACATATTGTGGCCGTAAAGGTCATTTAGTTAAGTTTTGCTATGATAGACTTAATGCATCGCATAATAATGTTTGGGTTTGGAATACTAACTTTCAAGGACCCAAGAAAATTTGGGTACCAAAGTCAACGAATTTGTTAAATGATGTAGGTACTTTCCAAGTCCCAACGACGTAAAGGATTGTGGTATCTTGATAGTGATTGCTCAAGGCACATGACTTGGGATATCAACAACTTTGCAACCCTATCAAGATACCATGAAGGTGCACCGTCACCTTTGGAGATGATGCCAAAGGAAAAATTATTGGTATTGGTAATGTTAAACTTGGCACATCCCCTTTAATAGAAAATGTTGTTTTAGTTGATGGCCTCAAGCATAATCTCTTGAGTGTGAGTCAACTTTGTGACAAAGGTTTTGATGTTGTTTTTGATAACTTAGCTTGTAGAGTTTTTGATAGACAATCTAACACATGTATATTTTCCGATTTTCGTGAAAGCAATGTATACATGATTGACATGTCTAATATGTTTTGCAATGCTACTTGTTTGAAAGCCCTCGATGATGACTCTTGGTTGTGGCATAGAAGATTAGGTCACATTTCTTTTGACCATCTATCTAGATTAAACAATAAGGAAATGGTGAAAGGTATTCCTTTCTTGAACTTTGAAAAGGATCGCGTTTGCGATGCATGCCAACTTGGGAAACAAACCAAGTCCTCTTTCAAGTCAATCAAGGATATCATGACATCACGTCTCTTGGAGTTGATTCATATGGATTTATTTGGTCCTACTCAAACCAAAAGTCTAAGTGGGAATCGTTTTGCTTTTGTTTTAGTTGATGATTTTACTTGGGTTTTCTTTTTAGAGCACAAAAATCAAGCCTTTTCATATTTTCAAGCCTTTAAGAAAAGAGTTGAAAAGGAAAAAGACTCTTCTATTTTAAGAATAAGAAGTGATAGAGGTGGTGAATTCAATAACCTACCCTTTACCACTTTTTGTGAAGAACATGGAATTAAGCATGAACTATCTTGTCCTAGAACTCCACAACAAAATGGAGTCATTGAGAGGAAAAATCGGACATTACAAGAGATGTCTAGGACAATGATAAATGAATATGGTCTCCCTCATTATCTATGGGCCGAGGCCGTTAACACATCTTGCTATATATCAAATCGAGTTTTCTTATGCAAAAATACTTCAAAAACATCTTTTGATATCTATTTTTCTAGAAAGCCAAATGTTTCATACTTTAAGGTTTTTGGATGTAAATGCTTTGTTTTGAATATAAAAGATAATTTAGGTAAATTTGATTCAAAGTCTTATGAAGCAATTTTTGTTGGTTATTCAAATACTAGTAAAGCTTATAGAGTCTTTAATAAGTCATCCTTGACTATTAAGGAATCTATACATGTAAAGTTTGAGGAATCTAATGTGTTTGTTAAGAATGTTGTAGAAATAGATTCTTTAAATGAAGACATGGAGAGAGCTACTTTGAAGGACTAACCTACCATTGAAGACATGCCAAAGGATGCTGAAAGAAATGAACTTCAAGAAAACGAGGTTGGCCTACTCAACCACTTCAAAAAGATTGGAGATACATTCTACATCATCCCAAGGATCTTATTATAGGTGAAGTATCAAAAGGGGTAACTACTCGTTCTAAACTTCATGATTTTTGTGGACACTATGCTTTTATTTCTCACTTTGAACCAAAGAACATCCTCGAAGCCGAGGGCGACTCATATTGGTTGCTAGCCATGCAAGAGGAGCTCAATCAATTCGAGCGCAACCAAGTTTGGCATCTTGTTCCTAGGCCCCACGATAGACCAACAATTGATTCTAAGTGGATCTTTAAGAACAAGTTGGATGAGTCGGGAAATGTTATTAGGAATAAAGCTTGGTTAGTTGCCCAAGGTTACACTCAAGTCGAAGGTATCGATTTTGAGGAAACTTTTGCACCCGTGGCACGGCTTGAAGCCATACGGATGACACTTGCATTTGCTTCTTATAAAGATTTTAAGCTTTTTCAAATGGATGTAAAAAGTGCCTTCTTAATGGATTTATTAAAGAGGAGGTGTATGTTGAACAACCCCCCGGGTTTGTTGATCCTACACATCCGGATTTTGTTTTCAAACTTGACAAAGCTCTTTATGGTTTAAAATAAGCCCCTAGGGCTTGGTATGAAAGACTTTCTTCATTTCTAATTTCAAATGGTTTTGAGAAAGGAAAAATAGATACTACTTTGTTTACAAAACATTTTGAAAATGATATACTTATAGTTCAAATATATGTGGATGATATCATATTTGGTTCTACTAATGAAAATCTTTGCCAAGCTTTTGAATCATGCATGAAGGAAGAATTCGAGATGTCTATGATGGGTGAGCTTAACTACTTCCTTGGACTCCAAATCAAGCAAAGGAAAGATGAGATCTTCATCAATCAAGCCAAGTACACGAAGGAACTAATCAAAAGATTTGGGCTTGAAGGGGCTAAAACAAGCAAAACTATCATGGCAACTACCACAAAGCTTGAATAGGATGAATAAGGTACAAGTGTAGACATTAAGCTTTATCGTAGCATGATTGGTAGCTTGTTGTATTTGACGGCTAGTAGGCCGGACATTATGTTTTCTGTATGTCTCTGTGCTCGATTTCAATCGTGTCCTAAAGAGTCCCATTTGATTGCGGTAAAACGCATTATTAGATACCTTAAGGGCACCATTGAAATGGGTTTGTGGTATCCGAAGACCGGACAATTTTTCATGACGAGTTTTTCGGATGCCGACTATGCGGGTTGTAGAGTGGATAGGAAGCGTACAAGTGGAACATGTCAATTTCTTAGTAATTGTCTTGTTTCTCGGTCTTCTAAAAAGCAAAATTCGGTAGCCCTCTCAACCGTCGAGGCGGAGTATGTTGCGGCCGGAGCTTGTTTTGCACAAGTTCTTTGGATAAAACATACTCTCCTTGACTATGATTTGCATTTTGACCATATTAAAATATTTTGTGATAGTACTAGTACTATTCATATGACTAAAAATGCAAATCAACATAGTAAAACTAAGCACATTGACATTCGGTATCACTTTCTTAGAGATCATTATGAGAAAGGTGATATTGATATTGATTATGTTTCTACCGATTTTCAACTTGTCGATATTTTTACAAAACCACTAGACTATGCTAGATTTTTCTTTATTTGTGGTGAATTGAATGTTTGTGTTATGGAATTATGAAGAAATTTTTTTTAACTATATTTACCCTTTTTGATGTATGACAAAAAGGGGGAGAAAAAGTTAGTTATTTTTAGTTTGGAGTTATTCATTTTGAGTTTTTTATACTTTGGAGTTATGCATTTTGACTTTTGAGTAATAACAAGTTAGTTTTGAGTTTTTGACTTTTTGACTTTTGGTTTTTGAGAGAATTTTGAGCAATGTGTTTTGTATTCCTATGTCTCTCTTTTTATGCCAAAATTCTTAGTTTCTATCTATTATGTATATAGCCATTCATTTATACATATAGCCATTCATTTATACATAGCATGATTTGAGGGGGAGCTTCCAAACTTTTTTTTCCCATATATTTTAAAATAACTCATATGTTTTGTCATCATCAAAAAGGGGGAGATTGTTGGCCCAAGGTTACAATCAACCGGTTTATGAGTTTTGATGATTCCAAAACATATATAGTAATTTGTACTAATCATTTTTAGTGTTTTAAGTGTGTTTCAGGGTTCTAAGGATTCATGAAGTGTTCTTCCCTAAAGGAAGGTTGTTTTGACTCAAGTTGGTTCATTTCGGGTTCAAAATATCAAGCTATTCAAGATCGCAAATGGAGAAGCCCACTTGAAGACCTTGTAGTCACCTAGAACCTATGTAAGAGTTAGTTTGTTAAAGAATGAGGTTGTGTTATGTTGGCTCAAGAACACACACACACACACCATCACTTTCCAAAATATGGTTTTTGTTTTTGGTATTTGATTTAGGTTCATGCCTTGATAGTTATACATGATTCAAAATTTTTATAAATTTTATATCTTGTTTATATCATGTATACCAACCTTTATAGCATGATACTTAATCATATATCCTTACAAAATTATTTTGAAAATTTTTCAAAGTTCAAAAAATTTCCTATAATGTATCCTGTTTCAGGCCTGTCGGTTGACCGGGCGGTCGACCGGTCCATTCCAGGCCTGATCGGTCGACCGAGCCTTGTGGTCAGGGCGTGCACGTTTGTGCACGTCTGTCGGTCGACCGACCGATCGACCGATTGGAAGCACTTTGCTTTCAGGTTTTTGTCGGTCGACCGGGCCGGTCGACCAATAGAACAAAGAGAAATTTTTCTTTGGCTTCCGGTCGACCGACCGGTCGACCGAGTCCAACGGCTAGTTTGCCAATTGGACTGTCGGTCGACCGGGCCGGTCGACCGACAGCCGCCAGCAGCCATAACGGCTAGTTTTCAGAGATTTTCTCTTGGGATTTGATTGGGATTTGTGTGTCAGCTATTCCTAAAAATTTGTGGGCTACTTTCTGACCTAATAAGCTAGTTTTAATCATGTTTAGATTTCCTCTAATCCCTATAAATAGAGGGGATTGGTCACTTGCAAAATACAAGAAAAATACCTAGTTTTCAAGTCTCCAAAAGAAAGAAAAGTTTTCAAAGGCTTTCAATTCTCTAAGTGCATTCTTGGCTATTTGTTTTTCAGTTATTTTTCAAGCAATTTTTCTCCACAACTAAATTTGTTTTCTCACTACACTTCTTGAGCCAAAAATCCTCCTCATTTTATAAGGAAGTTGTAAAAGAGAAGTTTGTGATGCTTTGTTGATCACTTGGTTACTTGTTCCTTCTTCTGTTGTGATCCCTCTTCGGTACAGGTTTGGATTGGTGGAGTTCGGTACTCCGGTCTTCGGTAGACCTCTTGTAATTGGTGGAGTTTGGTACTCCGGTCTTCGGTAGACCTTTGTAATTTTCTCGGTGGATAGTGGAAACCCATCACGGTGGTGAAGGCGGGGACGTAGAGCGGTGGCTCGAACCTCGAAAAAAGTCCTTTGTGTTTGCGATTGATTTCCATCTTGCTTCTTTATTTCTTTACATTTATTTCTTGTGATATATCTTGTGTGCACTTCATTATTGCATCCTCTTCATTCTTGCATTTCCGGTCTTTACTCAACACAACAAGAAAGCAATTACGCGCATCAACTCATAATCTTGAGGAATCAAAGAGGAGAAGTTCTAGAGCCCGTCACGGGGAATTCGGCTTCAATTCTTATTTTGAGTGACCGTTTGCATCATATATTCATAATTGTTTAAAAGTTTATTAGATTAGCAATAACACCTATTCACCCCCCTCTAGGTGTTTTTCAGTTTAATCAGTCAATATTCATATTACCTATAATACTGGGATGGTACGATGACAGAAACAGTAATAGTATAGTACAGTAACAGTAATCGAGTAAACGATAAATAGAGCTGTACCGAGCATTTATAGTCTAATGATGTTTTTCTCTGTAACTTTCAGTAATATAAATAATTACAGTAACAAGTCTAGACACTGATCCTCAAGTCACCAATAACAGAAATCAAAATAGTAAAAGTTATCAAACTTTGAAATATAATATCACCAATATCGATGAATTCACTCTCACAATAATTCTATCTCTATATTTGAAGCCTACAAGATTGAAAGATTTTGATGATGGATAATAAAGTGATACAGATGCATTTGGAGCTCTATCTCAAGCATTTATACAGAGTTCTGGCTGAGCAAAATCGTATGAAGACTTTGGGTATTTATGTGTATTTTTAGAATTATTGTTAAAAGCCTTGAATGTGCACACAATACTTATATAGTCGACTTGACCCCAACTATAGTCGACTAACCTATTCCCTAGTCGACTTGACTCATTTTCCAGTCGACTAAGTTCTTCCACAAAAAATCCCTGCTCTCTGTTTATTGTCTGTCATCAGTATTAGTCGACTCCCCCTAGAGCCTAGTCGACTAACCCCTGATATAGTCGACTAACCTTGTTTTACTAGTCAACTAAAAATAGTTTCCAGAAACTTGTTATCCGTATCAGTCTTGATATAGTCGACTTGCCTCATAGATTAGTCGACTAACATTGGCAAATTTTGTTCTTCTAGTCGACTAACCTCCATACTATAGTCAACTAATAGCAGTTTCTGACTGTTGTTCAGTTACTGATTTCTGGTGTTTTATCCAACGTTTAAATTTCAAATTTGAATTGATAACTTCCTTAACTGATTATAGATTTTACCTATACATAGGGATGTTGTCCTAGGATCAAATCACCAATTCAAAACTTAAGTTTTCTGCCTAAAAATTCTGTTCTTCTAAAAACTTGCTTTCACTTTCTGTTTCTTCACCAATTCTTAAGAGTCCTTATTCACGATCACATACAGATTCAAGGCTTATAAGATTGTTTATAATATCTCAAAGGGGAGCATTGTACAAGAGCGTCTTCAGGTTGAAGAGGTTGTACAAGGTGTTGTCGTCTTCTTGGTTTGTAAGAGGAGTTGTACACATTTGGCAAAGGGTGTTTTGTTAAGTGGTGTACAGGTATTGGTTTTGGGTGTATCCAAATCAGGAAAGGAAAATTTCAAGCGGATTGCGTGGGAACTGGACGTAGGTCACAAGGACCGAACCAGGATAAATCTCTTATCTTTGCGTTTACATTTTTCTAAGTTTTATCTTGTGAATTTTTATTTCCTGCAAGTAGTTTTATTTAAATAGTTTATAAATACTATTCACCCCCCTCTAGTGGTTGTGTTGCTTGAATATAGATTCTATACTTGGTATCAGAGCGAGGATGGCAACGGAGTTTCCTTCATCACAATTCAAAGAAGGACATTCTACACAACGTCCACCGTTATTCGATTGATCAAACTACAACTATTGGAAGTATAGAATAAAGATCTACTTGTAATCACTCAATTATGAACTATGGAACATAGTAGAAGCACCGTGCACCAAACCGACAACCAACTACACTGCTTGGAGTGATGATCAAAAGAAGAATGCGAACTTTGATGCCAAAGCGATGAATGCTTTATTTTGTGCCTTAACCAAAGAAGAATTCAACGTGTGTCAACAGCCACATCTGCAAATCAAATATGGCACATACTACAGGTAACACATGAAGGTACAAATAAGGTTAAAGAGTCTAAAATTTTTGTTCTTGTTCACAGGTTCGAACTCTTCAAAATGATGGAGAACGAAACAATTTCAAAAATGATAACAAGGTTCACCGACATAACAAATTCCTTAGCATCCCTTGGAAAGGAATACACCCAAGTCGAAAAAGTTCGTAAGATCCTTCGTGCACTTACACCAGATTGGGAGAAGAAGACTACTGCAATAGAAGAAGCGAATGATCTCTCAATAATGTCATTAGAAAACCTTATTGGTAATCTAATGGCATATGAAGTGCAACTCGAAGATAGAAAGAAGGATGAACAATAACTTTAATCCAAGAAGAAAGTATTTGCCTTCCATGCATCCTCAGATATGGACAATTCAGATGACGATGAGAGGAGAAGGCGATGCTTTCCAGAAAATTTAAAAGGTTCTTAAAATAAGGTAAGTTTAAAAAGAATAAAGATACTCATGATAATCCTATTTGTTTTAAGTGTAACAAACCAGGTCACATAAAGAAGGATTGCCCATTGATGAAATCAAAAGGAAATTTCAAGAATTTCAATAAGTTCAACAAGAAGAAGAAAGTCTTCCAAGCAACTTGGGATGATAGCGATTCATCTTCCTCTGAGGAAGATGAAGCCACTGAAACCGCCGATATCTGCTTCATGGCTCAAGAAGATGAGGTACAAGATTATGATGAATTATTAGAAGCATTTAATGAACTTTATAATAATTTCAAAAATGAAAAGATTAAAAATAAAGTTTTAACAAAGGAAAATGAAAGACTCAACAATGAAAATGATTTTTTTTTTCTCAAACATCTTCTTTAAATTCTCAAAAAGATGATTTTGAAAAAGTTATTTCATCTTTAAAAAGGGATAATGAATTTTCTTAAAAGGGAATTCTATGCTTAAAAAAGAAATTATTTCTTTAAATTCTAGAATTACAATTTTAGATAAAGAAATGACTAGTTTCAAAATTAAGTATAAAGAAATTTTGAAAAATGTGACAAAATTTAATAAAGGAAAAGAGAATTTAAATGATTTATTATGTTATCAAAAGATGTCAAATAATCATTTTGGTCTTGAATTTTCAAAAAATAAGATTTACAAACCTACACATGTTGGTCTTGGATTTTCAAAAACTAATTTTGTAAAATCTACACATTTTTTAATAATAATCCATATAATTCTTTTGTGAAAAGAAATACTAATACTATTTCAAAAAGAATTAGGAACAAATATAAATGGATTCCAAAAAATCTAAATAATGTTGATAAAAATGCTTATATTGCATCTTACATACATGATGTGTGTAATTCTGGTAATTATGTTTATACTAACAAATGGAAACCAAATCCAATTGGATTTGGGTTCCTAAAGGCTAATCATTTTCGGACCCTATCATGATGGGTACCATACAAATTATTTTATCTTGTAGGTACCTTATAAAAAAAAGTGGATACTTGATAGTGGATGTTCCAAACACATGACCGGACACATTCAACTACTGTCTTCCGTTCAAATCAAAAAGGGAGGTACAGTAATATTTGGAGACAATAAAAAGGAAAGGTTATTGGTATCGGCATGGGTGGTAACATTTCGAAACCCCTTATTGAAAATATTCTTTTGGTAAGAGGCTTAAAACACAATCTATTAAGTATTAGTCAGTTATGTGATAAGGGTTAGAAAATTATTTTTGAAAAAGATGCATGTCTTATATATGATACTAACATGAAATATATTTTGTTTAAAGATTTTCGTAACAATAATATTTATGAGTTATCAATAACCTATATATCATCAAATGATAACTTATGTTTACTTGCTTCTAATAATGATTATTTCTTATGGCATAAAAGATTTAGTCATTTGAATATGGAAATAATTTCAAAGATTTCTAAGTTTGATTTAGTAAAGGCCTTCCAAAAATAGCTTTTAAAAAGGATTATTTTTGTGATTCTTGTCAATTAGGAAAATAAGTTAAATCATCTTTTAAATCTAAAGATTTAGTTTCTACCAATAGACCTTTAGAACTATTGCATTTGGATTTATTTGGTCCTACTCGTGTTGCTTCTTTAAACAAAAGTAGGTATGTTTTTGTTATCGTTGATGATTATTCATGTTTTTCATGGGTAATTTTTCTAAAAAATAAAAATGATACTTTTAATGAGTTTTCAAGTTTTTGTAAAAGAATTCAAAATCAAAAGTCTCTAAACATAGTCACTATTCGAAGTGATCATAGAGGAGAATTTAAAAGTGAATCTTTTGTAAATTTCTGTGATAAGTATGGTATTACACATAACTTTGCATTTCCTAAAGCATCTCCTCAAAATGGTATTGTGGAGAAAAAGAATAGGACTTTGCAAGAATGTGCTAGAACTATGCTTATGGACAGTCATTTACCAAAATATTTTTGGGCTGAAGCTGTTGCTACTGCATGCTATGTTTTAAATCGTATGCTTATTCGACCTATTTTAAACAAAACATCTTATGAATTATTTTATAATAGAATTCCAAAAGTTTCTTATTTCAAGATTTTTGGATGTAAGTGTTTTATCTTAAATACAAGAGATGTTTTAGATAAATTTGATGCTAGATCCATTGAAGGTATTTTTTTGGATATTCTTCTCAAAGTAAAGCATATAGAATATTTAATAAGAAAACATTTACTATTGAAGAATCATTACATGTTAAATTTGATGAATCTTTGACTAAGCCTATTTCTAATACTTCTTCACATGATGATGATAATATCATAGATAATCCTATTGATAATACTGTTATATCTTCTGAGGATACTAACATTTCTAATGTTGATGAGACTCCTACCGAGTTACCTAAAATATATGTTGAAGTACGGAATCATCCACATGATTTGATTATTGGAGATATAAATCAAGGCGTTCAGACAAGATCCAAGTTGAACTACATGACACAAATTGCTTTCATATCACTCATTGAACCGAAGAATATCAAAGAAGCATGTGCAGATGATTTTTGGACAATTACAATGTAAGAAAAGTTAAATCAATTTATCAGAAATGATGTTTGGGATCTTGTACAACGTCCTACTGATCATCCAGTCATCGGTACCAGATGGGTCTTTAAGAACAAACTTTGATGAATCAGGTCAAGTTATTAAGAACAAAGCAAGGTTGTAGTACAAGGATACAATCAAGAAGAAGGTATTGATTTTGATGAAACTTATGCACCAGTAGCTAGACTTGAATCAATTCGTATTTTACTTGCTTTTTCTTACTTTATGAATTTCAAACTTTATCAAACGGATGTTAAAAGTGCCTTGTTAAATGGTTTTATTAAAGAAACTGTTTATGTTGGACAACCTCCAGGTTTTGAACATGAAAAATTTTCAAACCATGTTTTTAAACTTAAAAAAGTTTTATATGGTTTAAAACAAGCACCCCGTGCTTGGTATGATAGATTAAAAAGTTTTCTTTTAAATTCTGATTTTAAGATGGAAAGAGCAGATACAACTCTCTTTATTAAACATGTTAATAAAGATATCTTAATTATTCAAATATATGTTGATGATATTTTATTTGGATCTGCTAACGATAATCTTTGTCAAGAATTTTCTAAGACTATGCAGAGTGAATTCGAGATGAGCCACATGGGTGAACTTACTTACTTTCTCGGTCTGCAAATAAAGCAAATGAATGATGGAATCTTCATTTCCCAGTGCAAGTATGCAAAGAAACTTCTGGAAAGATTTGGTATGGAAAATTCTGGTCGTAAAATACTCCCATGAGTACTACTACATTTCTAGATAAAGATGAAAGTGGTAAGAATGTTGATCAGAAACTATATCGAGGTATGATTGGTTCTTTACTATATATTACTTCAAGTAGACCTAATATTATGTTCAGTGTTTGCTTATGTGCTAGATATCAATCAAATCCTAAGAAATCACATCTTAAAGCAGTGAAAAGGATTCTTCGATATATTAATACACAATCAATTATTGGTTATTTTATCCGAAATCAAGCACATTTGATTTACTATCATATAGTGATGCTGATTTTGCTGGATGTAAATTTGATTGGAAGAGTACTAGTGGTATTTGTTACTTTTTGGGACATTCACTAGTATCATGGTTCAGTAAAAAGCAAAATTTTGTATCATTATCAACAACCGAAGTTGAATATATCGCTGCTAGTGTTGCATGTGCTCAGATTTTATGGATGATACAAACCCTATTTGATTATGGCATGTCTATCACAAATTCACCTATTATGTGTGATAATACCAGAGCTATTAACTTATCTAAAAATCCAATTCATCATTCACGTACTAAGCATATTGATATTAGACATCATTTTTTACGTGATCATGCTTTAAAAGGTGATATTTCACTAAATTTTATATCAACTGATAATCAAATTGCAGATATTTTTACAAGACCTCTTAAAGAAGATATTTTTATGAGATTTCGAAGAGATTTGGGTATTTGCAATATTTCTGAGCTTTGAATATTTTTTCAAAATTGTTTTAAGGCATTTTTTTAAATATTAGTCGACTTATCAAGGACTATTAGTCGACTTATAAAACAACTAGCTGACTTAACAGTATACCAGTCGACTAATTGCATCAAACAGAAACATGGGTTTTTGAGTTATTAAATGTTAGTCGACTATTTCGACCAACTAGTCGACTAGTATCTGAATTAGTCGACTAGTCGCACATACCAAATCGACTAACCCTGTGAAAACTGTGTTCTGTTATTGGTTTTTAACTTTCGAAACCCGACCCATTTCATTAGTTTTGGATCCGATCCCTTCTTTCTTTCAATCCTACCATTGATATGGTATTTACCTCTTTTTTCTACCCTTTACCCTCTTAAAAACCCTAGTTTTTCACCCGGTTTCTCTTCCCAGCCGATAGAACCAGTCGACTATAGCAATCAGCAGCAAAACTCCTCTCATCAGCACAGCAGCGAACCCACCTTCTTCTTCCTTCAATTCCTTGGTAAATTTGTTCCAATCTCTGTCTTATACTCTCAATTCCTGCTTTATCTTCCTTTAATTTAAGTTCTAATCATGTCTAGGTCTAAGAAAACCAAATTTACACCATCTTCTTCCTCATCTCAAACTGATTTTAGGGCTTTTATGAAAAATCCTGCCCTTGAAGATGATTTCTTAAGAATTTCCTCCTTAGAAATTTTACCTGGTAGGTTTGTTAAATATGAGGACTTTATGACTGTGATATTGTCTCATATCTTCAAAATTGTGGTCTTTATCATATGTTCTCTAATGATTCTAGACAAGGCTATTATCCTTTCTTGATCCACCTGTTTTATACCAACTTAACATATGAAGACAATGAGGATGATGTTCATATATATTTTATGGTTAAAGGTGTCAATATCAAGTTATCCCAAAAATCATTAGGTCGTATTTTTTCAATTCCTTATCACGGCCTATCTATTAATGACATTAATATTGATGATACTGAGGTCTTATCAAATATGTTTCTTTCAGGTCAAGAATTACCTATGTCTAATAATAAATTGAAACCTATTACCCGTCTTATTGGTCGTATCCTTGCCTATAACATTTGCCCTAAAACCGGGAGTTATAACTATTATTCCCGTGATTTAGCAACTTGTGTCTATGCCATCATGGCTGGACTAGAAGTCAATTGGGTAAAGATAATCTTTGATACTGTTGTTAAGGACCATACCTCTTTCTTACCATATGGCGCCTTTTTATCACATGTATTTCAGAAATTTCACATAGATCTTGCTTCCGAAACGAGTGTTGTCAAAGTTTTCGAGCCTTTTGATCGTGCCGTACTTCATCGTATAAAACTTCATGATTTTCCTCACCCTCCACCGTAACCTCAACATCCACCCTCTCCTCCTCTACAAAGTTCAACTCAAGCTCCTTCTTCCTCTACTCAGCCTCCTTTCACTGAACCCTCTTCATCTCAACCAACTCCTTCATATCCCGATGCTTTCTACAACTCTCTTTCTGTTGAAATAGAGTCTCTACACGCCAAACAACAATTCATTCAGGACTCTCAGAATGCATTGCTCTCAAATCAATCTTTACTGATGAACCATTTTATGAGTATGCAACTAAAGATGGACTCTTTTGAATCAACTCAAAAGGAAATTCTGGATCTACTCAAGACCCGTTTTCCACCGAGTAAATCAACTTGGAGACTGTTTGCAGTTTCATTTGAAGGTAAATGTTTAATCTTTCCTATTTGGATTTGTTTTGACTAATCATTTTTCGCATTACTTTGAGGAATCTAGTGAGGAGATGGCTGGAGATAGTCAATCCACAGTGAAATCACATGAGCCCACATCCATTGAAGGTCGATATGGTAAAGTTTGGTGGCAAGAATAATTTTGAGATGTAGAGATGTGAGATGATGGATGCATTGATGGCATCAAACCTTAACGACACTCTACGATTAGAAGAAAAGTTAGAGGAGACTTCAGACGAGATGAATAGAACAACTTGTCGTCTTATAAGGTCCTGCTTGACACAAGACATCAAGTACCATGTGTTGTATAAAACTTTCGCAAGGAAGATATGGGAGACCCTCAAGAAAAGTATCTGATAAAGATCATCAAAAGTCGATTGCATCTGAAGAGGAAGCTTTACCGCTTCGAGTTGAAGAGAGGACTCCCTATTGATAAACACATGAATAACTATACGAAGCTTCTAGCAGACCTAGCTAATGTGGATATGGAGATCGAAGAAGAGGACAAGGTAATAATCTTTTGAATTCTTTCCTGATGAAGAGTATGAAACCTTCTTCCTAACCTTGATCAATGGTAAACAAACACTTAACTCTAGTGATGTGTCAGTTGGTTTTGAAAATTATGAAGTAAGAAGGAAGAAGAACCAATCTTCTTCCAATTGTACATCAGCAGAGGCATTGATGGCAAGAGGTAAAAGTTCCAACTGGAAGGGAAAAGGCGAGCGTGAGAGATCAAAGTCCAGACCAGATTTTAGAGATCTGAAGAAGAACTATTACGCCTTCTGTAAAGAGTTTAGGCAATGGAAAGTTGATTGTCCAAAAATCAAAGATAAGAACTAGGAGTCAAAGCAGGTGATTAATACCCAATCGGGTAGTTTTCACAAGCAGATGGATCCGACTCATACTCAACGGTATCTTCTTTCTCAGTCATTAATCATACTAGTAGTTACTCAGGTGAGTCAGAGTGGATTCTAAATACAGGAGGCACCTATCATGTGTGTCCCAATAGGGATTGATTTTTTAGTTTTGAGAAGCTAGATGGATGTTAGTTGTCATGGACGATGATCGTTCATGCGGCATGGAAGGGATAGGTACGATCCTTATCAAGATGTTTGATGGGTTGGCGCGAGAATTGAAGAAAGTGAGGTATGTACCTCAGATGAAAAGGAATCTTATCTCAGTTGGTAACTTGAAAACATTGGGTTTTGAGTTATCTATTACAGATGGTGTTCTCAAGATGACTAGAGCCTCGATGGTGGTGTTAAAGGGCATCCGACGCAATAACCTATATTACTTAAAGGGCAGCACGGTTGCAGGACAGATGGTGACTTCAACAAATTCAGATGATGATTGCACCCGGCTTTGGCATTTGAGGCTTGGACATACAGGAGAAAAGTCTTTGTAAGCTCTTGCAAAGCAGGGTCTACTGAAAGATGGCAGTACCTGCAAATTAGAATTTTATGAACACTGCATCATCAGAAAGAATACCAAAGTGAGATTCTGCATCGTGACTCATTGCACTGAGGAGATTCAGGATTATGTTTGCACTGATGTTTGAGGACCTATCGAGACAACATCTATTGGAGGTAACCACTACTTTGTGTCTTTTATAGATAATTTATAAACGATTACTATAGGCGATGTTGGCTATATACCATGAAGCACAAAGGGGAAATCCAAGAGTTGTTTGTGGAGTGGAAGAAGAACATGGAGAAGAGTATAGGAAGGAAGATCAAGGTACTCCATTTAGACAACAGAGGAGAGTATACAAGTGATCATTTCCTATAGCTATGTCATGGTGAGGGCATATAAAGGTACTTCACAGTAAGGGAAACACTGCAGCAAAATGGGGTGGAAGAAAGGATGAAAAGGACCTTGCTAAAGAAGGTCTGATGTATGTTATCCATCACTGGTTTACTAAAATATTTTTGGGCTGAGGCCTTGGCGTATGCTTGCTATTTCATTAACAGGTTACCTTACATTTGCGATAGGAGCTAAAACTCCTTTAGAAGCATGGTCAGGAAGAATTGCTCAGGATTATGATTCGCTGTGAGTATTTGCCTACTATCATATCAAGGAAGACAAGTTGGGCCTGAGAGCAAGAAAAGATGTGTTCATAGGATTCAGGAAAGGTATAAAAGGCTATAAAATTTGGGATTAGAAGAACAAAAAGTTTGTCTTGAGTAGAGTTATCACATTTACTGAGGCTTCAATGATGAAACCTAAAAACTTTCAGAGGGTGAAGAGTGAAACGACCAAAGGGATATTGCAATAGGTGCAAAGTGATGCTACATCATTGTCTCTAGAAAGATCAGTATCATTTGAGACCATACCCATGTGACATGGGGTAGTGGTCATGTAGCCGAGCAGGATGCTAATGATGGTGAGGATAAGGACAGGTTATGGGTAATGTCCAAGAATCCGTTGCAGTTGGAAGAACACAGAGAAATTCACGTAAGACCAGTTGGCTCACTACAGAAATGATTATGGCCTATGCACTCCAAGTTATTGAGGAGGCGATCCATTCTACATATAAGAAAGCTAAAATCAGTTCAAAGTCCAAGATGTGGAAAGATATCATGATAGAAGAGATGAGTTATCTACATAAGAACTCTGTCAGAGTTTCCCAAGGAAAAGAAGGTGATCGGTTGTAAATGGATATTTGCAAAAAAACAGGGATCTCACAATGGTGGTACTGTATGCTACGAAGCCAGATTGGTAGCTAAAAGCTACGTTCAGATAGGTGTAACCCCCGACCTTAGATGTACGTGTCACATAATATCAATACTCGATATGGCGTACATATTTGATTTGTCTATTTAAATAGTCAGACTGACCCAGTTTCAGTTCCAGTTCCAGATATTAGTTCCTAATATTTTAGATTTTTCAGTATTTTCTGGAATATTTTCTGGATTATTTTGAAAAATCTTTGAATTCTGCATCGACCGATATTGATAATTGACTTTATGCTTTTTACTTCACAAATGGAGATGAATTTAAAGAATCTGTTTTCTAATTGTTCGTAAAAATCATATTTTCAATCTTAGCATATTTTGAATTTTTTTTTGAATTAGTCAAAAATCTGGGCAAACTGGTGTCAACCGGTATCGCTGATACTTCCAGGATTTTTTAACATGCAAGTCAAATTGAATTTCTTGAATCTGATTTCATATTACTTCTCAACATAGTATTTCTTGTTTTTTAGATTTTTTGAGAACCATTCTGAAATATTCAATAATTCCTTTTAATTACTTCCTTCTCTACTAATCCTCTGCTTCTTTCTTCCACTGTGAGCCATCATCTCCCCCACTGACCTTCACCCACCACTTTATCTCTCATCCTCCCTCTCACTTTCTTAATGTCTCTCGCACCCTAATTATCGTTTTCTCTAATATCTCTCCCCTAATTCTCTTCTCTCGACAAAAACTACATAACAACCACTCCTCTAGGCCAACTCCGGTGACCTGGTTGGTAATCCTCGTGCCGCCGGCCAGGCCACGGCCTCCCTACTTCCCCTTTACCCTCCACTCTCCTGCCCCTCCCTATTCTCCGCCATCTCCTTTCTATTCAATTTTCCCCACCATTTCCACCATCATCTCCATCAAGATCATCATCACTACCACCACCAATTCCACCACCAACAATCACCCAATTCACCACGACTCTTCCTCCTTCCTCTCCTTCATTTCCTTTACAAAGATCACCACCTACAACCCCAACTCATGAACCAATACCTCATCACCATCCTAATCACCATAACCTCTACCTCCAAGCCTCCTCCTATGGGTTGTGCCACCCACGGCACCCAAGTCGTGGCCAGCTTTAGCCTCTGGTTCGCCTCCCCAGGCCAGCCACCAAGCCAGCGATGCCCCTATCTTCTGTCTACTTCCTTCTATTCCTTCTTTCTTTCCTTCTTTCTTCCCTTTTTCATTATTTTCTTTCTCTACTGGCCCCTTTTTTTTTTTCTCTCTTTCCCCTCTATGGATCCCAATCCACTACCCAAAAATCATATAAACCGCAACCATAACCCATTAACCTCATTACCCTCTATTAGGTCCAAGTTGTGATCTGAACCCGACTCGATAACAACCCAAACCCGGTCCAGTATAAAGGTAATTTTTTATAAAACCCCTTGATAATTTAGACTATTTAAATTATAAAAATTTTTATTTCATATTTAACCAATATTTTATTGATTTTAGTATTCAGGCGATATCTTGAGCATCCGGTGTCTGATTTGGACGATACTCAAGTCATTGAGATCATAGAAAATATAGCTTCATTCCCGCGATAACTATATGAGTGTTTTTTATAAAATTATATTTTATCATATTAAACAACATTAATTTATTGATCAATTTAATAAACAGTAATTATCTTCCATTAATGATGTAAATGGCAATCACTGTAATTAAAATATGTGTTGTGTTTTATTTAATAAACATTAATTATTGGTATTAATAAACTGTAATTATTGGTAAATCATTGTAATTATTATTTCATAAACGATAATTATTGGTAATCACTAAAAGTAGAATATGTGTGGTTCCTCTTTCTCTTTAAACATATTCAATAAAATAATAATTTATTTTGTTTTTTGATTTAATATAAAGTATAAATGTATTATCTACAAGTCAGGTACTTATTATACTGTAGATTAAAGGAATCCTAGATTAATAATTGATACTTAATAAACAGTGATATAGAAATAATTTGTCATATTAATTATACTGAAATCATGATAACAAATAATAATATACTGGCACATGATCTGTTAACAGTATCACTCTAATATTGTCACTTTACCTCACTCATAACACCAAACATAATTTTATAGGATACGATTATTTCATGTTTATGTATCACTGTTGAATACATACTTCTATATGTTACGACCATAGACACCATCATTCATGTACTTGTATTATTGTTACATGAATATTTTGTTACACTGGACCTTCCATTTACATAGATTGACATGTATGCTTGCTCAAATCATGTATTCTTGCTACATGGATTATTGTTACTCAGATATTCTTATATAACTTTACATGCATACTTTCTGAATACAGTACATGATCATTTTCTGTATTACTGCATTGATATGAAACTCTTGTTACTTGGACATACCGTCTATTGATATGCGATGTGTGGAATTAAGTGCCATGTGGAAGCCACCACTAGTACCCACGGGGGTCACCTCTTAAATCCCACATCTATTGTTTCATGTTATACTGTTCAATGATACAAAGATTGCTCAAGTCCTGTTATCCTGTTATATGCTACACGCACTGTTATTGCTCCTGATTCATTATATAGTTCATAAATGTAACCTAGAGATTGGGGAGACATGACAGTTAACTAGGTCTTGTCAGATGGATGTCATGGATTCATATTTTTTCCACTGCAAGTAATGATAGTGCTGGCTATCGACTGTATATATCTCATTGAGCTCTTTTTCCTGTTTCTTGCTCCTCTCTTAGCGTAGGGCCTTGGTCAGCAGCCAAAGGTCCATTTAAGACCGTGATCCTGGGTATGCACAGGATACAGCCATCCGATTAGAGCTCCTTGACCATTGAGTTTCCAATTAACGTAATAAAATATTATAAACAATAATGATGTCAGGAACGTTTATTATTTGTCACCCTCTTATTCTGATGATGGTACCCATACGGCATGTTCAGATGAGTTCTGCGGAGTACAGGCTCTAGCATGAACTGCCAATGGTATGAGACATTGGAAGAGATTAATTAAAATATCAAGCGATACTGATTGTTACTATTGCATAAATAACATGACTTGCTCGATACATGTATGTTATTATTCATTTATACTTGTTACATCCCTAATATCTTACCCATCACCATGTCACCTGTATATTTTATATTTCATATGGAGACACACTACTCATGAATATGTATACTTTGTATTCCATGTATTTCATGTTCCATGTAATCTATATAAACACACTGTTCCTTTATAATCACAAACATGATAGCATGATTACTTCTATCTATTTCATGTGTAGATGTTCATATTTATTATCACTATACTGTCATGTAGTTAGTACTATTACTATAAATAGTAAATATAAAAGAATTAATACTTAATATATATTAATAACACAAACTGATTTCATTAATGTATGATATTCTTATTAAAAAAAATCTGTGAATTATTGTTAAACAATTTAACATTAAATGATAAATATATAACTCTTCCTGATTTACTATTATTATTGTCTTAATCCGGTTTTGTATAATATCATAGAGGTAACACTTTTGTAACATGCTGGGTTTTATAATGTTATAGTGCTGATATAACATATGTGTGTATATATATATTCTTTTTTATTATAATTAATTTATAACACTGGTAGTTAACATGTATATTACATTATTGTGATTGTACTACTATTATAGTGTGTGTGTGTGCGCGTGTAACACCCCGAATTATTAAACCCTGATTTAATAATATAAATCTTGTGTATTAAGTTGATTGAGTGAGTAATAAATTTCAATTAAATTTGAGAATGTCAAGTGGTATGTATGAATATACCTACACCATAGTTTATTATGTAACTAGTATTTCAATGTGATGATATACTAGTATTATACTTGAAATACATGTATTTACCAAGAAAATACATCCATGGAAATTTTATATATTATATTTTTAGTGGAGGGAGTAGGTATGCATGAGAGGAGAGATCAAGGGCCTAGATCTTCTTGATTAGGGGGAGTGGACACTTGGATGAAAGGGGTGGCAAACTTGTAAATTTTGGGGTTTGACTCTTAAAAGAGTCAAGAGAATTTTCATCTCTTCATCCTCATCATAGAGAGGATTTCTCCATGGAGAAAGAACCTAGAACCCAAATGAAAACCCATCTCTATTTCATACTCCCTATTTCTCTCCTTAACTTTTCCTCTCTTCCCTTTCTCTTCCCCCCTCTCCTCTTGGATCTGGCAGGCGCGCGCGCACAGGCCCAGCAGCGGCGGCCAGCCAGGCCGCGGACGGGCGACGGCAGAGGGTAGGATTCAGATGTTGGTGAGTGGGTTTCCCCCTTTCTCTCATTCACAAATTTCATCTATCCTTTGAAATCCCTAGATCTTGATCTATTGAATTTAGTGGAAATTTTCCCTTGAACTATTCATGCGATTATTCCTTGAAATTTCATGACTTTTAAAGTATGTATTGGTCTAAATTTGATCTTGGGATTTATTGAGCTAATCCAATTGTAGGAAATTGTTGGGTAAGGAGGTTGCATGATAGGGTATGTCATGTAGTGACGGAGTTCATAAATTTTCAGATTGGTGTAAATCTCAAACCTAGAAATCAATCTCACATTTTACTTTGATGGTGATGAAACTTTCATTGAGAGACATGTGAGACCAATTTTTGAACAATATTATTCTTTCTTAAATAGGATCAAATTCTTAAAAGAATCATTGGATTAATGCATGATGAACTTGGTAGGTGTTGCAAATTCTTATAGTAGAACTTCTCTTGTGATTATGTAACTCTCTTTGTAATAATATGCAACCTAGCCTTTTGGCAACAAACTAATAACCCTATGTGAGAGCATAGTGTTCAAAGAAGGGTTATGGTTTGAGTTGGTTTAATTTTATCAAGAAGCATACTCTCTTGTATTTTGTATATGATTATATCTTGTGGGATCGGAGGTTAGTATTGGTTATCTTTAAGTAGACGAGTTAAGCCAAAAACTTGAGTGACATCATATTAAAAGTCCAAGTAACGATCAATGTATATTAGAAGACAAGTTTAATCCTAAGCGTGGAATTAGTATCATAAATGCGGGGATCGTTACAATTGGGGGAGATCAAGTTATAGATCTCTCCTAACCATTAGTGTGGATTGAGATTCTTGAAGCTTTTACACTTGTGATGGTTGAGCTTCTTGCCATTCTTACGTAATAACTATGAAATCAAACCAAAATTTGATCTGGTGATGTTAGCGAGATAAAAAGAAAATTTTAGGATATGATTTAGGCTATGAAGTTAGAGGTGACTTAAAGAGGGGTTAGTGATAAATCAAGTAGCGATCGAACCATGAATGTCCTTATAAAAAAATTTCTCGTGATGAAAGGTCTAAATACTTAAGTTCATGACTTACTTATGATCTAATTTAGATGAGGAAATAAAAGGAAAAGTTGAGAATTGTTTAGTTCAAAGCACTTTTGAAATAGTAATACAAAGCTGTTAAAGTCTGTCCAGATCTGAAACCTGAAACTTGGGGTTCTTCCGTAAGGATATTTAAAAGGAAATAGGTCATGTGATACACCGTTGGAAAGCAAATCGAGTCTACTTTCCAACCGCGCTTATGGTGTCCTAATCAAAGGTCTGTACTGGGAATTATCACTGAAATATGACAACTAGTCGAAAGTACCAAGTTGCAGAATTTTGGATGTCTAATAGATTTTCTGTTTATTAAGATTATTCGTGGGAATTAAGCTGGGCATGTAATATATCATTAGAAAGATCAGTAAGTATAAATTTTAATGGAAGTCTCTGTGTCTTATTCCTATATCAAAAATAGGAGTTACAATAAAATCATCTTCGATTGTTAGGGAGGTCAGATCCGACGAAACATATTTAGGTGGGATCTATGGGAAAGTTATTAGAATTTATATGTAGGTATGTTGTGCTGAGTTCAGAGCTAAACACATTTCTTTCAGTAGTGCATGTTATGAACACGGGCATATCCTACCTGTTATTAAAATATTGACCCCCTTATAATAATGTCTCATAAACGGTGTTGCAAGTACACTCGGTTTGTAGACAATTATCCTCAGACTCAAATTGCCTTAACTTTACTAGATATGGGGAATTATTGTGTTATGGACTCCAAAAGACATATTTCACCCTAACACAAAATTCCTTTCGTGGCCTAGTAAACTGGATTATGAATAGAGTATTTATTGGCATATAGTCAGTGGAAATTTCCGAAACGCCGAAAGTTATTGGTGAAGATGATAGTCCTATCAATTTTAATTAACTGATAAATGGACAAGTTAATGACCAACACTAAATTATATTGGCAATAAACTAATAGGTAAGTGAACGTGGATACTAATTGAAGGGAAAGATTTTCTTATTGTAATATCAAATTGGGAAATCAGAGTGATAGGATTGGTAGTATCAAGATCAGTACTGACGGGAATCCAAACAGTTTCAACTCAATTCAGGAATAAGTGAGAATAGCTGTTATAGATATATATAATCTTGATTGCGATCACAGTATTTTCATCGTGTTGAAGGAATTTAAGTAATAACGGATTGTTAGGTCTTATTAAATGGTATGTTAAATCAAGAAAGTGGTATTTCAATTAACAAGCATGTATGAGTCCCCTTCTTTTATTGAGTACAATGTCTTGCAACATGCCGTGGGTTAAACAGTAATTGTGACGTTTCAAATTATTCTAGTTAAAGGGGATAAACCGATTATCTGAGATGATGACCAAATTAAGTGAGCGTAATAAGGATGTTTAGAAATCTCGTAAAAGAAGATTTGAAAGTGGGAAATATGGATATTCGACATATATATACATATGTTCCTACCGATGGTTGTTATGTATATGCAAAACCGTGTGAAGATGGTCGTTCTTCTATTCAAATCTATTTAGAGCATCACATAGAAAGTACCCATATTATATATCTACACACATACACAATGTTGCAAGAAAAAAGGGATAGCTTCACCATCTTATGGTCGAAAGAGGGTTTATTGCGGTAAATTAGTACTTATACTAAATGTGGGTAGTCTTGCGAGTATTAGACACTGAACCAATATTTAATTCATGTTCACCATGAAAGGGATAGTAAGGCAGGCTTAGAACTGAACACAATCTTGTGTAATAAGTGTTGCAGTTAATATAGAATGTTGGAATATGGTGTACAAGGGCATTGACAGGTGCATTACTGAATAGAAATCATTATGATTGATATGAATATGATGGGTGTATATCACTTGATTTATGTACATAATATACATGGGTGGCATGTTCTAATTAAGCATTTTGTGTGAATATTCCTATAAGAATACAGTCTAACAGATAAACATTAATTGAGAGTATGATTGGTTTATATAGGAAATGATGTGCATGATGTATGAATCTTATGAAATGGGATGCGCTGATATTGTGCTATTATATAT
>JAVJIF010026186.1:0-48386 GCA_038442645.1 Agave tequilana | reverse complement strand
AAGATTTGTTAAAATTCCCAAAAGCTTTGAAACTGGATTTAGAATATTATTTTGGGCATATTTACTTTGATTTTATGCCTATTGAAAATTATTCAAATTTTCTCATATTTGTTTCAAAGTCATTTAAATCAATTTTTTTTTGAGTCTAGGGTTTTTGAATCGACTGCGGGAGCACGCAGGTTGATCAGATGGCAATGCTAAAATTTGAAGCAAAAGCGACACGCAAACTGATCGACAGTCAGGTATGATCCAGATCGTCTGCTAGAGCTCAGTGCTCTCGGGCGGGACGTGGATCGATCGCCAGATATGATCTAGATCATTCACCAGAGCTCAGTGCTCTCGGCTTGGATGTGGATCGATCATTGGGTACGATGCACGATCGTCTGTTGATGCTAGTCAGCCATCCCAACTCTCTGTTGGGTCTCGGATTGACCGCCAGGGTCAATTGCCAACACAAAAATCCAATTTTCGATCAACTGCCAGGGTCAATTTGTTTTTCTATAAAATTTGAAAATGATGGAACTTTTTGAAATACGTTGAATATTTTATTTGAGTGCACAATACAAGTCAATCAACGGTATAATCACATGTGACAATTGAGATTTCATTGTTCACCCTTGATCGGCTGCTAATCGACTGCTATGATGATGCTTTTGACTCGAACTGAATTTCTTTGATCAAACCGATCAATCGTTGCATTTTAGGAGTCGACCAAAAGAGTACAACTTTGTATTTTGAGAAGATTTGAACACGATTTTTTGGGCCGAACTTCTTTTCACTACCCTTATCTTCTCCTACCTATAAATACTATTTTACTTTAATTTTCCAACAACTCTTCGAATACTTTTAGAAATCCAAATCACTCAAAGAGATTTGTGCTTTATTTTCTTCTTTCAATCTTGTTTCTTCATTCTTTCAAAAGAGTGATTCACTTCTGCTTTCAAGTTTATGATTTAGAAATTGATTTATACTTTATATTCTTCATTCTCAATCTCTTCCATTATTCTTATAGATTCTAGATTTAAGCTTTCATCTTGATTTTCAAGTATCAAGATCGATGGTGCCAAGTTAAGCTTGATATTGATTCTTATTGCTGGTAGAGCCTCAAAATTGTAATTGTTCTTTGTGATTTGCACTTTAATGAGTCTCATCTTATTAGAGAATAGACTCAACTTGTGAAAACTTACTGTGAGGAAATTCACTCACTAGGAAAGTGGGTTGGTGAAAGGTCTAAGCTTCTATCCTAAAAGAAAGTTGGAAAGGTCTATGTACCACAAAGAAAGCAATTGTAAAGGTTTAGGTTTCTACCAGAAAAGAAAATCAGTACCCAAAAATGAAGCTACCAATAGAAGATTGGTTTGAATCTTAGAGAAGAGCCCTCTGGGTAGTGGAGTAGGTCGGTTGGTGGCCTAACCACTATACATCGCACGTTGACTCTCATTGCTCTATTTATTTTACTCTCTCCCTCTCTCTCTTTTATCTGCTTATAGCTATTTAATTGTTATTACTTTACTTGTGATTATAGCTATATTGTTTCTTCCAATCAAAATTGGGTTTTTATTATTGTAAATTGACTGTATATTCACCCCTTTAGGGTTGCCACATTGGTTTCCGGGGATGGATGAAAAAAATGAGAGAGACATATAAATTCCTAATTCATGCCTAATAGTTTTTTTTTTACAAGTTTGATGATATTCAAAAGTTTTTGCCTGCATGTGTTTGTGTGTATGCGCTCTAAAAAAATTTGCAGGTATTGACTTGTATTAATATAAGAAAATTTTGTGCATGAATTTGTTAAATGCAACATTATGCTATACCTTAAATATTTTTATTAGATATGTTATTGGGTTACTAGACTATTGGGCTTCTACCCAATAACTCGTACCATCACTAGTATTATATATGCATCTTATTTGATCCAATGAAGATTAACAAAGGATTTTCTGCTTCTAACATGGTATGAGAGCAAAGGAGATGTGAGATACTCTGAAGGTGATGTATGAAAACGAGAAGAATCTTTCGAGGGTGTTATGAGCACCTGTTTGAGCTTAAGTAGGGAGATAGATTTGTGCCTGAATTCTATGAAGAATTGAAAAGTCTGATGATGAGTTGGAGATGTATCAACCTGTTGTTACTGATGCAACGACACTGAGGGGATATCGTCAGGATCTTATAGTGTAGAAGTTCTGGCTGGATTGAATCCTTCATTGCGATCACAGTTGCGGGATCAGATACTGGGAGGAGATAGTATTCTCACATTGACTGCTACCTTCTCCAGAATTATGCGTATCTACTGAAGCGAATGTGTCTCTTGCACAATCAGTTGAGTAGTCTACCATGATCCCCGGATGTGACAGAGGTCGTGGTAGCGGCTGTGATTTTGGAGGAAGTGGCTCATTTGGAGGAGGACATGGATCCTATAGTGGTTGACATAGTGGCTTTAATAAGGGGCTCCGACAATGTAAGTATTGCAGGAGGAATAATCATAACTCTAAGAAATGTTGGGAGAAATTTGGTCACCCTAAATGGCCACAGATGATTGATACTGACTCTTCTACCCTTGGCGGTGCTACTCATCCTCCTTCATTGACTCTCTGGTTCCTTTGGCTCTTGCATTGTGGTGTTATCACATGACGAGATGACAGACTGCAATTAGTTTGAGTTCTCTCAGACCAGTCATTCAGAGACTCATGCATCCTGTTCAGGTATGAATGCCTACATTATATCTCCTCAAAAGCCTTGACTATTAGACTCAGGAGCCTCATCCTGCATGTTTGTCTCATTAAATCTTTCAAATAAATCCCCTTATGTTAATATTGTTTATGGTACCCAATCTCCTGTACTAGGCAATAGGGTAGTTCAGGCTATTCCATCATTGGCTCTTACTGATATCATATACATTCTAAAATTTCTTATTAGCTTATTATCCATCAGTCAGTTTACCAAGAAAAATAACATTTTCCCTTCCCGCTGTGTTTTTCAGGACCAATCAATTAGGAGGAGGATTGGTTCAGGGCATGAGAGAAGACACATGTACTATTTGGACAACAATATCCCCTACTGGCTTCATTGCAGATCAGCTTGATCCTATTCTACTATGGCACTGACGTCTATGTCATTCTTCCATGCAAAAGCTTTGATTTGTAGTTTCTGTTGATTCTTCCATTTTCAGTTTAAGTTACGAGTCATATGAGCTGGGCAAACATCACCGTGTCACTTATCAGAGTTGAGTCAATAACTGTAGTAGTTCTGCGTTTAAGTTAGTTCATTCAGATGTTTAGGGTCCTAGTTGTATGCCTTGAGTTAAAGGATTTAGATATTTTCTCATTTTTGTTGATGACTTCTTTCGCCTGACTTGGCTTTATTTGCTTAAAGAGAGGTATAAAGTTTCATGTGTTATTAAACTTTTCTTTAATGAAATAAAAATCCAGTTTTCTACTTTTATTCGTACGCTTTGTACTGATAATGCTTTGGAATATGTGAAAAATGAAGTCTTTGTTTAGTTCTGAGAATAGGATAATTCATCAAACTTCTTGCTCTCATGTATCCCAACAGAATGGTGTCGCTGAAAGCAAACATAGACCTATTCTAATATTGGTAGAACCATGATGATTTATATGCATGTTTCAAAATTCTTGTGGTTTGATGCTATATTAAGTTTTTGTTATGTGATTAATAAAATGTCTTCATCTGTTCTTAATGGGCACAATTTCATTTTCCTATATTTATCCTAACAAAAGTTTCTTTTTCATGGCTCCCTGTGTGTTAGGCCGTATGTGTTTTGTTCAGGACTTGTCTTCTCGTCTAGGTAAACTATCTCCTCAGTCTATCAAGTGTGTTTTTGTTGAGTATTTTAGAACTCAAAAAAGTTATCAGTGTTACAGTCCTACCAATAAGTACTTTGTGTATGTAGATGTCACGTTCTTTGAATCCATTCCATACTTCTCTCCACAATGTCCAGTTACTGCATCAGAGTCTATCCCTCTTCTATCATCTGTTTAATTATCTGTACCTGCTCTTGTTCATGATGTATCTTCATCAATGTCATCGACAGACACTACAGAGCTACCTGCACCAAAGCCTCTCCGAGATTTCAGATATATCTACACTTATCGGCCAAAAGTTACTATCGCTGAGTCAGATCCGACTGACTCCTCTTTTCCCGTGGAAGGTCTTCCTCAGCCATCGGCACCTTCCTCTAATCTTGATGTGCCTATTGCCCTCTGATTGAGCTTAAACCTGCACACAAAATACAGAATTTCAGAACTTAAGAATAGAATGTGTAAGTACTTAATGCTACCGTTATAGCAAGTGGCTATATGGGTCGTGATCCACAAGGAGGTACTAACGATGGAAGCTTTTAGTAAGTTCTCTTTTATGCTACAAAGAATGGTTAAAGTTCTTCTTTTAGTTCTTTAAAAGAAAATGAAAAAGAGTTAAAGTTAAGTTAGAAAAAAAGTGGTAAATTGAGAAGGTGGAGAAAATGAAAAATGGATATATACAAAGAAATCGAAAAGAGTGAAAAAGAGTTGGTAGATGTGATGTTGGTGATTAAACTAAAAGTTAAACTAAAAGAAAGAAAAACCTAAAAGAAATACTTACCTCCTCTGGCCAAATACTTACCTTAAGTCTGTGGCGACGATGTTACCTTGAAGTGGAGGCAATCAGCGCATAGCCCATAAGAGTTGATTCTCGTCTCTTTCACATTACATCATCAAGACAATACAAGCATAAAATGATACAGACTGAGACTAAATTCCATCGTCATGAGCTATCGGTGGCACTCACAAAGGCAAAACTCTTTCGATGCTATAAGACTCACTTGAATAGCAATTGGTACCCAAAGAAGAGAAGTAGAAAAAGAAGAAGAATACAAAAAATAAAGAAGAACATAAAAATCTAACTATAGATTCAATGTTGTAACAATAAGAGAAAAGAAGAAAACTTACACTTGTCACTCTCACCTCGGCACAAGCTTCACTCTCAATCTCCTATGAAACTCTGATCTCTTCTGAATTACATAAATGAAAACTGAAAATTACATAAAAAGAAAATAAAAACCTACACTAAAAAGAATTAAAAACAGGCCTAGAATCTATCTCTGCATGGTCCCTCCTTGTGGTCTCTGAAAAATTCAGTATTTATAGGAAAACCAACGAGGAGAAGCGTACGAAGATAGGGGAGCAAACGCTCCCCTAAGTTCCTCAACAAAGCCGCGGAAACCCGGCTTTGGCCGCATTTTTGCGGCCTGGGTGTGGCCAGGTGGCCACACCCGGGGGGGTACAACTTATCGTTTGGTGATATTTCCTTATCTTGTTCTGCATTTCCCGTTTCAGCTCCTGGTTTTGACGAAACGACTTTTGATCTTTGGCTTTAATCAATTGATTTTAGAAGATTTATTTTAACTGATTTTCAACTGCCCTGATTTACCATGATCTGCCCTGATTTTTTGATTTCGAATTAATTCTGAATTAAATCAGAATTTTGATGGGCTTTTGGGCTCGTTTCTCTTTCCTTTCCTTCAACAATGGGCTTGCAAATAAATTAGACAATAATTAAGATTAAAAGCAGAGTTTATTATAATTAAGTATGAGAATGTGACAATAAATGTGCAATATCAGCGACTGATCACACTTCAAAGGTAAACATCATGTACTGATCATTCTATTTCTTATTTTGTTTCTATGATCTTCTTAATCTCTCTTTTCGTCAGTTTGCCCTGTCTTTTTCTTCTGTCTCTATTCCTAGGTCTTATGAGGAGGAAATACTAGTATCAACCTGAAAGTAGGGTATGAATGAGGAGATGGATGCACTGGTTTCTCGAGTGTAACGCCTCGATCCCGCGGGTATGGAGACGTTACTACGACGTATATATGTAAGGCGAAAATACCCTCACATATATATGTTAAGTATCAATACAAGTAAGTACAGAAGCATAATGATAATATACATTCTAACAATAATAATATAAGTACACTGTTATCACAGAGCGTGATACAATATTACATGAATATTACATCACCAGCAGGTGCAAAAGTTTAATTTACTAGGAATTATACAAGTATGAATAATACAAAAGGTGCTCACAAGTTACAACTGGTATCTTGAGAGCCGAGCAGGAGCGGCTGAAAGAAAAAGACTACAAATGGTCTACGCCGATCCATCACGCTTCCGCTACGCCACTCTGATCTATGACAGGATTCCACGAATCCCAAGCTCCGGGATCTGGACATGCAGGTACAGGGATATTCAGAATGCAACACAATGAGTACATAAAATTAAGCCAAGTGATGTGCACAGGGACCACATGTGTACATGAATATAGTGTCGTGGTTCAGTCATGCGAGTACAATCCAGTAAACAAGAATATCTAGAGTTAATTATAACAACACATAAATAGTACAATCTGGTATAGTAAGTAAATCAGACCAGTAGCATAGTGACACAATGTGGTATCTCTCAAGTGGCAAGCTATTTAACAGTAAACATAATTGGTAAACACAGAATCAGTGCTAGATCAAAATTAAGTCAGGAGATAACAATAGAGCATAAGCATAGTATTACAAATGCGACGAGCAAGATATTAACAATAGTATATATAATAATATAATAACAATAACAATCAGTTTTGATAAATTTGATTTAAAATCCAACAAACTCAAAATCTGATAAATACAAAGTCCGATAAATACAAGTGCAGGCAAAAACCAGTTATATAGGCTCAATTTATGGATTCATAAGATTAGTATATCGAGGAGATAATCCAAACAAGAAAATCCTCATATATATACCTTATATCTCATGTAACCATCAACTGAGTGTATACGATATGAGTTAATCTAAAAATAACAAAATAAGTTCATAATATTATCCTTGCATACAGAGTAGAGCGTGTGCAGACTAGTAACGGGAATATTAGGAGTAATTCTTGTAACACAGAATAATATGCAAGTGACATGGGGATAACAATCATACAATAATAGTAATAATCAATATCGCATGTTACTGTAATCATTCTCCTCCAGTGTCCCATACCACTGGCAGTTCATACTAGAGTCCATACTTCCAGCAGAAATCATCCGAACTTTGATATACGGATACCATTATCCGGATGAGGAACTGACTGAATAACATCTGCTCCTAAAATTACTATTTTTAATTAATAAATGCATCATATACCAAGTCTGGATGACTAGTACACTGGAGGACGCGATGTGGATATCTAGAGTTGGCCCCCAAGGATACCAAGAGGTGACCCCACCACGTGTGTGGCGTGGCAATTAGCTCCACACCTTATGCGTCCAGGGTGACAGGGATAAAGAATATGATTAGTAACAGTGTTTGTAACAGGTGCAATGAGGAGGCGGTGTGAATACCTACAGGTGGCCCCCACGGATACCAAGAGGTGGCCCCACTATGTGTGTGGCATGGTACTTTGCTCTGTTTGACACTTAACTCCACACATCGTTCCTCTGTTTTCAGGTAAAAGCAGTGTCATGTGATGCCAATAATACAAGAACAGTCGTGCCATATGTGCAAGTGTAACCGTATAATGGTAATGCAGATACATAAAATAATAGCGTCCACGAACATAACAACACATAGAATAGGCATACAATAGTGATACACAATTATAAACTAATAGCGTAACGTGGAATCAATATAAAAATCCGGCAAGATGCAGTCAGATTATTATATTATTATGCTCGTATGTCTAGGTACGTGTCCTGACGTCCCAATACATATATATCCACATATGAGTAAGATGAAGTTGGTTATTGAAAACTGATGGGGTATCAATGAACTTTTACAATGGGCCGCTGCATACCCAGGACAATGGCCCATGACGTTCTGGTACTGAGTCAGAACCCGCCACTAGGCAGTAATGAGTTTTATTTGTATGCCCTGAACAGAATTGTAACATGGGGCAGGAGTGCTAGTACACCTTACCGGAACACCCGGTGGTCCTCAGGTACTACCGAAGCCATTGTAAACACGAGCACATATTGCCCTTTATCAGCTTCCCCCATCCCGGTGTAAGTTTTCTAATTATTAAGATACCGAAGTACATGATGTTAGGTGTAATACATGTGAATATTTTCGGGTCCCTGTAAAAGTGATAATCATGTGTCAATCAGTTAACCGATTTGGTGTCAGGTGATTAGTATGTCCAGAGTCAGATGTCGGATTATTGAGTGGAGTACAACACTGTTTGCGCCGGAAAAAGAAAGAGGGAATTGTTGTAAAGATTTCTTTGAATCAGATGAAAAGATTACAACAAGACTTTTCCTTCCAGTTACAAGGGAGGGAGGATGTTGAAGCTTGAATCCCCCTTTGTTTAATGCTGGGTTCTTCGTGTGGCGGTGGAGAGTGAATCTTGTTCTCCGTTGACCAGATGACCGTCCTGGACCGTCGGGGGTCTTCTCTTCGGTCGGTAGAAAGAGTAACTCAGCTCCGTCTACCAAAACTCTCAAAGAGGAGGTAGGCGAAGAGCGGCTAGTACTCAGTAAGCTCGCTGAAGAGTCTCCTCCCTCTGTCTGTTGCTGAAGTTGTGCTTCCCTCTTGATGATCCTCTTGCCTGGATTTGATCGATCTTGATGATGCCTTGACCTTCTTAATTCTCGACTTCTCCAAAGCTTCGATCCCCTCTTCATAGCAAACAAGGCTATTTATAGGGGTCTCAGGGGGTGAAGGTGCCTCCTGAAAACGCTCCCGAATGAGGGGCCACTACCCGCTACATGCGCGGTGACTGGCCCCGCAATCAGGGCAGTTGCAACTGAGACGCGGGCGTTGAGCCAAACGCGCCTTGAAGTTTGAGACGCGGGCGTCGAGCCAAACGCGCCCTGAAGTTGAGACGCGGGCATCGAGCCAACGTGCCTTAATGCTGAGACGCGGGCTTCGAGCCTTCACGTCTGGACGCTGAGGCGCGGGCGTCGGGCCGACGCGCCTTGATGCTGAGACGCGGGCTTCGGGCCGACGCGTCTGGACGTTGAGACGCGGGTGTAGAGCCAACGCGTCTTAATGCTGAGACGCGGGCATCGATTCCTCGCGTCTAGAGCTTGAGACTCTGCTTCCTTAATGGCTTGTCTGTTTAGTCATTTTTAGACAGCCTACAGAACCCCCTCCAAAGTTTCTGATATTCCGCAGTTGAATGGGACGGATTTCGGAATACTTTGGATCTTAGCCGTGTTCGCCTTTATGACTGGACTGTTGATGCTTCGGGCTTGATCTTATCTGGAATTGGTCTTCGTGAGTGTACTGTTGAACTCTTTGAAGCCGTCAGAGTTGATCGTGTTGAGTGTCTAGATACACAGTCTAGACCTCCCCGATTGCTTTTAGTCTGTCACGGGTGCGCTTTTGGCCGGGAGTGGTTGGTTGTCTGTTTGCGTCAGTGTACTGTTGAACTGACTTGCAGAAGCAGGAGACTGGACGCAGGTTCCTTTTTGAAAAAGACGCGACTTCCATGGGGTAGACGCGATGTTTGGCCCGTTTGAGGGGACGCGGACTTTGGAGAGACGCATCTCTTGAAATGCAGACGCGATTTTCTGGGTGCATTTATGATGATGCTGATGGGGCATGTCCATCGAAGAGCCGCGTACTTTGGGGCGCGCACCTGTGCCATGTCATGATTACGCCGCCAGCTGGCCTGGGGAAACGGCGAGATTTCGCCTCTTGGCGCGCGGATCTCCCGGTTCATTAAATGAACTGCTCCACGTGTCAACTTCTGACTTGTGGCGGGGTCGCGACGCATGATCTTCCCTGTTCAAACAATGATTTGGCTCCACGCGTCAGGCAGCGATTTGCTGCAGCGTTTATTGGGCCAAACGCTGCGTATCTTCGCGAATCTCTGTGCCTATAAAAGGCAACAGTTAGAGACAGACACATCTTCTTCTCCGAACGCATTTGCTGAGAAAAGAGAGCTTCCCTCCTCTTGTTTGTTCATCTGTCCATCTTCGAACTCGGATTTCTGAACATCGATGGCTCCCAAGACGAAACCGACTGCATCATCCTCAAGGGCGACCGTCGCCGAGGCTGAGAGAGATGCTTCCTCTGCGCAGGAGGGTGTTTTCCGAGGTAAAAATGCACCTTCGGCGTGGGTTCTGCCATTAAAACATGTTCATAGAACCCTAAGAACCTTTAACACAAGATCGTGTTTGATTCTCGGACGCTGTCCTTGAGATGATAACCGGGGCGCGGGCCTGATGATCCGACGCTGGTGAACTCTGCATTCTGGATCCTCCACTTAGAACATTTCTAATTGTGAAGGTCTCTGAACGCGATTTGCAGAACGCGGATTTGATCCATGCGTTCTGTGCCGCGTTTTGTGCCATCAGGCGCCGATTTGATGAATCTGGCGTCTGAGTCTAAGCACTTTGAAATTTCACAAGTCTTGGTTTGCAGAACGCGGATTTGATCCTTGCGTTCTGTGTCTTCAACCGCCAATTTTGTAGAATCTGGCGTTTGAGTCCAAGTACTTAGAATTTTCATAAGTCTTGGTTTGCGGAACGCGACTTTGCAGGTCTGGACGCGGGTTCGAAAAATTCCTGCGTCCAGTATCTCTTCTGTGTTTTGAATTATGAACACTTAGCGTCTTCCCTTATTTTTGGCAAAGTATCTGACCAAGTGTCTTTTTCTTTTTGCAGTGCCGCATGTTTCAGATTCACTTGCCAAGATGCACCACTTTGGACGCGTGGGTGGTGCCGACCGGGGCTTGACCTTTGTGCAAAGAATGAGTGTCCCCGTGACTGCTGACCAGTTACTGGATCGCAGGCTCTCTAATGTTAACAGGAGAACCTTTCGGGCACTTATGACCGATGCCGCACTCAAAACGGATGACGGCGTCAGGTTGGAGAAGCCTGCCTTCTTCTTTGGGGATCATATCTATGATGATGGCCGTCGTGTGACTGAGGGGACCTATAAATGGCTCCGTGAGATAAAGGGCGGAAGATTCTTTCTTCCAGACATGGAGAGGATGTTCCCGATGTCCTACTTCCAACACATGTCTGTCCCCCGGAAGATGGAATGGGACATTTCCCAGTATATCCCTGAGATCGCCCTTGGTGACTTTGGCCTTCAAAAGGTAGACCGCCATGATAGTCATGACGGGTCAGTTGTCGGACTGTTCCCTGCGTCGTCCAAGCCTGAAATCCCAATTGGAGAGATCCCGGAGCTTGCTACCACCTTCCTCAATTCCTTCATAGAAGCAGGGGGTGACTATCCTGTCGACTTCCGTGCGTATGGGTGGGTCCACTCTCCAGGGAACTACTGGTGGGGCAGGATGGTGGGTTTTGTCCTTACCAATCTTGAGGGACCGCTGAAGCGTGTGGGGCTGTACCCAGCAGTCAGGGCCGTGCAGTGGGGCGTCCCGATGAGTTCTCATAACTTCTTTGGGATTCTGGAGCGCTACAATCCTCGGACGGGGACATTCTTTACTCCGGTCGGAGAGATGGGCCTTGCCCTGCACGAGTTGTATGAGGTCTCCGGGTTGTCGTCAGGGGACATTCCTTACGAGGAATTTGTCCCAACCACCAGGGAACTGCGCCTTTTGGAAAAAGAATCTCCTCAAGTGTACGAGACCTACTGGGAGGTGATGTGCCATTTCTACATCTGCGGCCAGACAACTGCCTGGAGGTCAGGAGGCGTCAAGCAACTATCCTGGGCTGATTATCTGTTTAATAATGTCAGCAATAAAGATCTCCCAGTAATCCGACTAGCTCCTAGTTCTGGTGGGGAAGTTGAAGACAGGATCGACGCAGCTTCTGACAAGTTCTATACCACGGAGTCGAACGAGGACGGCTTCGACCCTGACCTGGTCTTTGAGAGCTTTCACCATCAAGCCCGGACCCCTATTTCTGATCAGGCGCTGTTGGCGGGCTTCCTGATGTTGTGGCTGAAGAGGTGTGTGGTGCCCACGCTACCACATGAAGTTATTGTGGCAGATGTGGTATACCCGGCGGTACTCTTGGCTCATGGCCACCCCATAGCCCTTCTTCCAGCCGTGGTGGCTGGTATTCAAAGCGGGCTGCGGGTGCTGACCAAGAGCTTCTGCGAACCCCCAAAGACTGCTAATTCCCGTGGGGAGCCGTATACCGACTCAGAGGGGAATCCGACGGTGAGGCACCCCAACCCGCGGATTGAGCTGCCTTACACGTACCTCATGGCTTGGTACGTGATGCATTGTCCATCTCTAATGACGGCGGCGCGTGGGAGCATGGATCATATCCCATTTGTGCAACGGCTGGAACGTTCGGAGTGGCATGACACCTACCTGTATTACATTAGGAAGCGTCTTTCCTGTGCCACGAACTATCAGCTTAACCGTTGTTTTCCAGAGGTTCAAGGTGCAGCCCCCGGGGAGCTGTTCACGGATGTCGCTGGGCGGGATGACTTCTCGCAATTGCCTGCTGGAGCCTTCTGGTGGTTGATCAATATACGACCAGGATATGTGCTGTTTCGCCAAGGGACTTCCTGCACTATCGAACCGTATATGCCAAGTCGTTTTGCCCGACAATTTGGCTATGATCAGCTTTACGTCGGGAATCCCAATGCTCAACTTGCCTTTGACGGGAACCTGTTCGAAGGCGCTCGGGCTTGGTATTACAGTGTGGCTGGAGGGACGGGAGCAACGTTCCATCTACCCGACGAGGCGCCTAAGTGCCGTATGAGCTTCAGCTTCTGTACTTGGTACTCCCAAGCCGGCCAGACGCCAGATCTTATTCCGGAGTCTTCATGCCTTGAGAGTATCAATGCCAGTCTCGAGGAGAGGTCTGAATCCAGTAAACGTACTAAACTCCTCGACCAGTACCTGAAAGCTCAGAGGGAGGTCGAGAAACGATCGAGGAGGGAGCCCCCAGTAGTGAGGGCGGCACCGCGACCGGCAAGGGCAAAGCCGCAAGCGACGAGGGCGGAGCCACCAGCAATGAGAGTGGAGCCGCGACCGGCAAGGAGGTCGAAGCAATTGGCGAGGAAGCGTCGTCGACGCTCTGCTTCTGTAGTTGAGCCTGCCCCAAAGAAGGCTCGGAGGGACTTAATGGCTGAAGTCTCTCAATCCAGAGCTATCTCTGCTGGAGTTGAGGTTCCTCCTGAAGGTGTCCCTGTTAGAGTTGAGGAACCGCTGGAAGATGAAGATTTTCCAAGCTTGGTCCGTGCTCCTAGGTCACGCAGCAAGACCGTGGAGGAAGGGGAGCTCGTTGAGCGACCCCTTGTTGCTGGTGATACCGAGTCACCGGAGGTTGACATAATGGGCGAAGAGGATGTCGAGATTCCAGGAATCTCAACTCAACCCGAGTCTCCTTCTGCTCATGAAGGGAGAGACGAGGTACAGCAGCCGGGGTCTCCTAGTGTCTTTATTTCCAATCCTCGGGCAGTCGACCCTAGTCCTACCACTGGGGTGATTGGGGGTAAGGCTTCTGTTGCGGAGCTTCCTCGCGTGGCGCTATCGTCTTCTTCGTCATCGGAAGAAAGTGACTTTGAAGATGAAGTCGACCATGGCGATGAACCCGCTCTTCTTGATCAGAGCAAATTCTTCCACATCTCGGAGGAGAAAATATACGGGGGCGAATCATCGACTGCGTTACCGCTGGCGATAATCCCTGCTGAAGGTACAACTTCCTCGCATGTCGAGGCGATGGAAACAGAGTTGACCCAGCCCAAGGGGATTGAGGCTTCGGTTGCCGAGACAACCTCAGTGGGGGCAGCTGTTGAAGTTGGGGAGCCTTCCCCTTTGCCAGGAGGGGAAACAATCATTGAGGCGGAGGAGGCTCTCACTCCGCCGGTGGAGAAGGCTACTGCTGAAGCTGGGGGGACTCCCATTTTACAGGACTCGACGCCTCTGGACCTCGAACCTAGTAAGGCAGCTCTGACTGAGGGGGCTCAGGTGGGGAGTCTGACGATCGGCACCCTTCCAGAAGGCCACACAGCTCACTTCTCGGTGGAAGTTTCTGAAGAGGTTGTGCTTACAACTCCTTCATTGGTCGTGGAAGCTCCTGCAGAGGCAGCGCTCCAGGAAGCGCCAGTGGGTAGTCTTGCTCTTGCCACATCGACGGCCGGCACGGCTCTTGTGCGAGAAGACCCGCCCTATATCCCTTATCCCATGACAGAAAAAGGGTCGGGAAGCTTCTTAGGTGGTGAAGACATGGGGGAGCTGGCACGTCAGATGGTGCAACAATTCTTCACCTCGATGGGATCATGTATTGATCTCATCTTCCGTGGACACAGCACCTTCCAGTTCGCCCAGAGGCTTCTTGAAAATATGGCCGTGAGCGTCGAATTGGCGGGAGGCCCTTCACTTGCCAGGGCATGCCTACGGGTGGTAGAGCAACTTGGAGATAACCTGCGGGAGCTGGAATCTTTGGAAGATGCTGGCTCTTTTGATGAAGCCCAGGCCACCTTGACTAGGCTCCTAGCTGATCAGGAACGGGAGCGACAGGAGGCGGAGGCACAAATCGCTGCCGAGGTCCGTGACCTTGAATATTCCAAGGCTGAATTTCAGAAATTAGCCGGAGATTCGAGGGAATCTGAGCTCAGTGTGCAGAGCACGGAGCAAGTCATCCTCAGAACTCGGGACATTATCGCCAAGGCGGAAGCTGTTCTTGCGCTAAATGAGGAGAAACTTGTTTCCCTCAAAAAGGAGCTTGAGGAGCAACGGGCTGCTACGGCGCGTGCTGAAGAGAGTCTATCCCTACAATCTTCCAGGGTGGAATCTTTGCGGATGCAGCTGGCTGCCAGAAATTTCTTATCTGAGGCGGAGCTGCGGGACCGGGCTATCATGGAGGCTGAGAGGACGCGCCAGCATGAGATTCACCGCCTTAGGGAACAAATCCGTTCCTTGGCGCACCAGGACATTTAGCCTTCTTTTCTTTTTTTTTTTTTTGTAAAGAAAAGGACACTCTATTTATCAAGAGTGTTTGTATCCACTTTTATCATTTTTTTTTTGATATAAAAGTTTCGAAGTTTTTGTTCCACCTTCTTTGCTTAGCTGTGGATGAACCCAACTCTTGATCACTGGTGTGAATACTAAACTTAGGTAGGACTAAGTTTTTTTTTTTTATGAGACACGGCGTCAGTCCACCTGAACTTAGATTTCACTAAGTCCTTTTGATGAGACGCAGCGTCAATCACAGAGTGAGACGCGGTCATCATTCACTAGGAACTAGACGCGGTCATCATTCACTAGGAACTTAGATTTCACCAAGTCCTTTTGACGAGACGCGGCGTCAATCATAAAGTGAGACGCGGTCATCATTTCATAAGAACTTAGATTCTACTAAGTCCTTTTGATGAGACGCGGCGTCAATCACAAATCGGAACGCGGTCTTCTTGATGAGATGCGGCGTCAATCAAAAGATGAGACGCGGCATTGATCCGTAAAGTAAGACGCGGCTGTCAGTCCCTGGGGTGAGACGCAGCGTCAATCACAAGGTGAGACGCAACTCTGAATAACGCAAATCTGTCTTGCGCGGATCGGGCAGACGCAAGAGATGCAGTCTTGTCCGCTGAAGGGACGCGGCTTTCCCATCTGCGTTTAATGTGATCTGACTCAAGATTTTAGGAGATCTTTGCTCGTCAGGTCTTCACTGTCGATTGGGATTTCGAGTCATCCGTTGATTCCCAAGGCAGTTATCCACGCGTCAACTCCTCATTGGACTCAGGAGTTACTGCCCTTAAATGCAAAACCGATGCGGGCGGTTGAAAACCGGCGCTTGCGACGGTTCCCAAAGCGGCGTTCCACGCGTCAATCCTTCACTGGGCTTTGACAATCGTGCGTGACGGTTCCAATTAACGCCTCATTAATGGCAGTTATTAGGGCCTGCCTATAAATAGGGTGCGCTCCCCTTCTATAATCCAAGCTTGGATTATTTCTCTTTGGATTGCTCTGAGAAGTCCCACCTTCTTCAAAAAAGAGTGTCTTGATAGGGATTCCGTCTCCATGGATGAAGGTAATTCCGAGGATGAAGATGACCCAGAGCTCTCACGCTTCGGTTTGGTCTCTTCAAGAAGAACCCCCTCTCGGATCATCTTGGACGCCTGCGTTTGGGTGCAGAGAGGCCAACTCTGGCCAGAGGTCTCTGCTGGTATGTCCCCCGATGATGTGTATAGCCTGAACTTTGGCATAACCGTCTGAATGAAGTCCCGGTGCATTCCTTCTCTGGAATTTGTGCCAGTGACTTGACTTCTCTGAACGCGGGCACTTGACGCTGGCTTTGCCCATTGCGTTTCATGGCCACTGCCTTGGCGCGTTTCAGACCTGAATCTTGCAACTCCTGTTCACCCAACAGAGAGATGGCAATTTTTGGCGTTCTGAAATTCTTTGCGTCTGGTGCATTAGGCGCGGGTACAAACTGAGGCCGCGTTTGAATCTTATACGTGGCGCAGTTTGACTCGCGTCTGTTTGACTGTGCGGGTTATTCCCGCGTCTGAAGTCTTGAATGGCTGCCGCGTTCTGTTACTCAGTTTCCTTTATAAAAATGTACTGAGTTCCAGATTTTCTGACTCTCTTTTTATTCTTTGCAGGTGGCTTGATGTCCTTTTTCAGGTTTGCTGGGCCCCAGAAAGAATATACCGGCTGGCGAACTTGCTCCACGTTCGTTTGTGAGAGATTAAATTATGGTCCTCGTCGTTTGTGAGAGATTAAATTATATCTCTGACGAGGACCCAACCCTCGCCAAGGTCTCTTCAGATCTGGTGCAAGAGACGGATAGGCTGAGTATCGGCGAGGGTGGTCCGGCGGTTGCGGCGGCGGATGAGATCCTCTTCCTCTCCCTACCCCAGAAGTGACATCAAGGACATTCCGTTAGATGGCCTGCTGGAGGAAAGGGATGGTGATGAATGCAGGACTTTCTGCTGCCGCTGGACCTAGTGGAGGGTAGCATCCTTTGTGATGACTCCTAAACTTCCTCTCTCACCCCAGGAGTGACTCCATGTTCGTTGGATGGTCTGCTAGGGAAAGAGACGCGCCTGAACGAAGGGTTGCAGGACCTTCTGTTGCCACCGGACCTCAAGAACACCATTGCTCTTAGCTTACTCAGCTAGGGCGCTTTCGACTTTTGCGTCATTGCCATGGCGCAATCGGTTCCAATTGTGCACCTGGGATCAGATGCGGTTTCAAGGAGTGAGTACGGCCTCTGAGAGAGAGGGACTTCTTTGTACTCCTTAATTGTAACACTCATCTTATTGTATAAGAGAGCGTTTTGTATCACTTTCATATGCTTGAATATCAATAAAAGTGACACTTTTCTTTTTGCCTCTTTCTGTTGTCTTGAATGTTTTGTTTTAGAAGCAAAAGAATGATTTTGGTGGACCCGCCACTTTATAAAAGAAAGTGACAAGTAGAGTGTGTACCCCCAGAGAAGGTGAACTTTTATCAAGGATTTGGGATTAACTTGATTTAAGATCAGCTGGGGATTTTGATGGAAGCATTGTTTATCGGTGTAATGTTAACCAACAATGCCTCCAAAATGAATTTGATACTCGGTTGGGGAGAATATCAAATGAAACTAGACTCGTGGGGAATCTAGTGAGATTTTTACCGCTAGAGGTGTGATATTAACTTAACGGTTTAGAAGTAATCTTGTCAGAAGTGTAATATTAACTTGACAAGGACGTGAGTTAGAGGTGTGATATTAACCTAACTCATCAGCATCTCAGTTTTATTTGGGAAAACTGAGGGCGTCACTGTCATAGGTGTGATGTTTAACTTAACAGTGATAGTAATGCTAGAGGTGTAATGTTGAACTTGGCATTGGTCGTCTCGGCTTAAAGAAGTCGAGGAAAGGTCATAGCCATAGGTGTATTGTTGAACTTAGCAATGACTCGGATGCTAGAAGTGTAGTGTTAACTTGGCATCGTCCATTTCAGCTTCGATATGGAAGTCTGAAGAAAGGTAACTGTCAGAGGTGTGATATTAACTTGACAGACACTCGATGTACCGCTTAGAGGTATAATGTTAACTTAAACAGTAGTTTGTCAGAGGTGTGATATTAACTTGACAAGAATTTTTGCGATAGGAGCAATTTGAGGACCTGTCATTCTATTGATGAGAATTGACAAGTAGAATTTGAAGTGCCAGAGGTATAGTGTTAACTTGGCAAATTTGAGAGTTTGTTACTCTATGCAGAGTTAACAAGCAAGGTTTGTACTCGACGAGGAGTATTCATTACCAGAGGTATAGTGTTAACATAGTAATGATTGCATTTTGTGGTCCTACCATTCTATGGATGAGAATTGGTAAGGGATTTTTGGAGGGAAGAGTGGAATCAAGTCCACTTAGGATTTTTAGCAAACCCTCAGCTATCAACGGATTTGAGGTGCCTTTACCAACTACCGTTTGAGTTGGGCTAGCCATGCTATTCCCCTCAGCATGATAAGTTGTCGAGGACTTATGTTGGGCTTAAAAGCCAACATTTTCCTCTATCCTTAGCCGTCGGAGGCGTTGGATGTTTTTGATCAGAGGTGTATTTTTTAACTTGATCGGCAGGATTTTTAGCAAACCCTCAGCTATCAACGGATTTGAGGTGCCTTTACCAACTACCGTTTGAGTTGGGCTAGCCATGCTATTCCCCTCAGCATGATAAGTTGTCGAGGACTTATGTTGGGCTTAAAAGCCAACATTTTCCTCTATCCTTAGCCGTCGGAGGCGTTGGATGTTTTTGATCAGAGGTGTATTTTTAACTTGATCGGTGGAAGAATGCCATCTAGGGATAGTATTTCTTCAGGAATTTGCCATTGATTGGCATCATGAGTGTATCGCCATTTGAGGTTATGAGGCGATACGATCCATTTGAGTAGACTGACTCTACCACAAACGGTCCTTCCCATTTGGGTTGGAATTTTCCTTTCGTCTTGTGTGTCATGACCATGGGTCTTCGGACGGCTAAGACGAGGTCGCCTTTCCTGAAAGTTCGCGATTTGACTTTCTTGTTGAAGGCTCTGGTGATACGAGCTTGATAAAGCTCGATTTGTTGTTGGGCCTGCAGACGCTTGTCGTCCAAGGCTTCCAATTCTTGGAGTCGCTGTCGATGCTTCTCCTCTGTTGTCATCTCCGCTGTCAAGGCGACGCGAAGAGATGGAATTTGGATTTCCAGTGGAAGGACGGCTTCGCATCCGTACACCAAGGAAAATGGCGTGGCTTTAGTTGGGGTTCGCACAGTCGTGCGATAGGCCCATAAGCATTCGCCCAACTTATCGTCCCAGTCTCGTTGACTTTTCGAGACGAATTTCTTGAGAAGCTTGCCAATAGTCTTATTGAAAGCTTCTGCGAGGCCGTTAGCGGGCGGATAGTATGCCGTTGATGACACACTCTGGATTCTGAACTTGGCGCAGAATCTCTGAAAAGCCTGGCTGATGAACTGGGGTCCATTGTCATGGACAATCCGCCGAGGCACACCGAAGCGGTAAATAACGTGATGTTTCACGAACTTGATCACGTTAGATGATTTTACCTCCTTCAAAGGGATAGCTTCGGCCCACTTTGAGAAGTAATCGGTTATCGCTAGGATGAACCGATGTCCCTTTGATGATGGTGGGCTGATAGGACCAACCACGTCCATCCCCCACATTTCGAACGGCCAGGTAGAGGTCGTAGAGTGGAGGTATCCTGGTGCTTGATGGATGAAATCGCCATGTATTTGACAGGCGTGACATCTTTGGCATAGGCAACAGCATCGGCAACCATCTTGGGCCAGTAGTAACCCAATCTTTGGAGTCGGTTTGCCAGCTTCGGGCCAGGTTGATGAGCTCCACACGTACCATCGTGGGCTTCTTTCAACACTTCGTGGGCTTCTTTTGATGAGAGGCACCGGAGCAGGATCCCGTCATGCGATCTACGATACAATGTTCGCGAAATCGCATTGTAGTAGAATTTGGAGGCTTTCCTTCGGATGGCAGCCGCCTCCCTGGTGTCTTCGGGCAAGATGCCGTACAAGACAAAATCAATGTAGGGGAATCGCCAGTCTTTAAGCTCTGGATCGGTCGACACTTCAAGTGTTTCCTTACCGCGACGATCTCCTGTTGACCTCTGGTAATCTCCGAGGGGACTTTTTGGGCAGTATAGGTCGTGGCTATAGACGAATACCTTCTCCATTGCTCCAACTGGAAGAGCTAAGGAGGCAGCAAGGGATGCAAGTGCATCTGCATGCGCATTTTGCTTGCGCGGTACATGGTCGATGTAGAAGTTTGAAAACCTCTCGGCCATGTGGATTGTCGCGTTGTAGTAGGGTACTAGATCTTCATGCCTGACCTCATACTCTCCGCGAACTTGGCTGACGATGAGTTTGGAGTCACCGTACGCCTCGAGATTTTTAACGCCAATCTCATCGGCGAATTGCATCCCAATCAAAAGAGCGTTGTATTCCGCCACATTGTTGGAGCAGGGCTCGGTTAACGAGATAGCTCGGGGAATCACATAATTTTGTGGGGAGACGAGTACTACTCCTACCCCCGCAACTGCGTGTCCCTTAGGGCTTGTTCTTGATGCACCATCGAAGAAAAGTTGCCATACTTGTCCTTCGAACAATGTCTGGGTCAGGCAGGCTTCGGCGACCTCGTCTGGGAGATCCTCGTAGAGTTTAGCTGCCCTCGGATCTGGGTGTTCGGCTAAGAAGTCCGCCACCGCTTGTCCTTTAATGGCTTTTTGGGGTAGGAAGTGCATCTCGTATTGAGAGAGCAATATAGCCCATTTCGCCAGTCGGCCGTTCAATGATGAAGGCTTTGTCATGAGTAACCTCAGGGGGTTGACTTTGGATATGACATTTATGGTTTGGCCCACCAGATAGTGTCGCATTTTCTGAATAGCGAACACCAGTGCCAAACATTCCTTCTCGATCGGGTTGTACCGATGTTCGGCTCCGATCATCGTTCTACTTAGGTAGTAGATTGCTTGTTCTCGCCCTTGGTCATCATTCTGAGCTAGTAGAGCTCCCAAAGAATGATCCATTGATCGGACGTACACCAGGAAAGGCTTTCCGGATACCGGAGCTGCAAGGACTGGTGGTTGGGTGAGGTAGTGTTTGATCTCCTCAAACGCTTTTTGACAAGCGTCGTCCCAAATGAATGAAACACCCTTTTTCATCAGCTTGGCGAAGGGTTGGCATCTCCCGGAAAGGTTTGATATGAACCTGCGGATGTACGCCAATCGTCCTTGTAATCCCCTGAGCTCCTTGAGGCTTCTGGGGGGTTGCATCTCTTGGATAGCGTGGACTTTCTCTGGATCCAAATGGATTCCTGTGGAAGTCACAACAAACCCTAGGAATTTGCCACTGGCTACCCCCAGGAAGGACTTGGTGGGGTTCATCTTCAATTGATGAGCCCGCATGATGTCGAAGACCACCTTCAGATCAGCTATGTGATCTCCTTTAATGCGACTTTTCACCGCGATGTCGTCGACATAACATTCCACCGTTTTGCGTATCTGCTGATGGAAAATGGCATTCATGGCCCTTTGGTAGGTTGCCCCCGCATTCTTTAGACCGAAGGGCATGACGGAATATACCCCTAGAGGTGTCCTGAAGGAGGTGTGCTTTTCGTCATCGGGATACATCTTGATTTGATTGTATCCTGAGAATCCGTCCATAAAGGACATTCGCTCGAATCCACAAGTATTGTCAATCATGACATCCGTGATTGGCAATGGGAATTCGTCTTTGGGGCAGGCCTCGTTTAGATCGCGGAAGTCGATGCAGATCCGGATCTTCCCGTTCTTCTTGGCAACGGGTACGATGTTGGCTACCCAATCGGGATGCTGTTCCTCCCTGATAAAGCCGGAGTCAATAAGCTTCCTGACTTCTGATTGGATTGCCTCCATTATTTCGGGACGGAACCGTCGCTGCTGTTGTTTGACAGGTTTTACATCCGGATTGATGTTGAGGCGGTGCATAGCCACTTGAGGATCAAGTCCAGGCATGTCCTCGTAATTCCAGGCGAAGACGTCTATATACTCTTGTACAAGAGATATAAGATCCTTCTTCTCCGAAGGTGACAGGCCGTCACTTATGAAGATGGGTTTAGGATTGGCTTCATCTCCTAGGTTGACTTGAACAACCTTGTCTTCTGTGGGTGGCTCACGCTGTTCAAAGCGGATATCCCAAAGAGCATTCAAATGTTTGATCCAAGGGTCTGTATCAGATTGGATCATTTCTTCATCTTCATCCTCCATATGGCTTGTCGAAACCATGTTTACTGAAAGCCCTTTGAAGATGTTGCCGACACTGACATCTGATTCCCACGACGACGTGTCTGATGAGCAGTCATGACTTGACAGTCTCTCCGAATCAGAGGCTGATGGCACTGGAGTTGATATATAGCCCAACCCCCGGCGCGTCTGATGATAGTAATCAGGGGTTTTCCCTTTCGGTACAAAGGACCGAAGCAGTGTTCTTCTTCCTTTTCCGAAGTTCAACCCAGGCCTGTTGGTTAGATCATACCCCATGCGCTTCATCATCTTGAGCGTTTTCGGTTCATAATGATCGAACTGAGGGGATTCATCCTCACCTTCCGATTCTTCGTGGGGCATTGGTTCAGACGCGATTCGCCCAAAAAGTATTGGTCTTTGGCCTTTTCGTCTGGCTGGAACCATGAATACAGACTCTTGCGCGTCTCCATTATCCTGGTACGTCCCGAAGGATGATTTTATTGGTACATGCAATGATGTCAAAGCATCCATTGCCGACCAGACATCCTCATCTACGTCGGTACTAGTATCCGACGGTATTGAATCAGACTCACACGCAGGGAAATACGCGAAATCTAAATCTTCATTAATATACCAACCGCCTGCATCGTCGGTGGTATCAACATCGAGCTTATTAGTGCTCTTTACAAGTGGTTCCAACTCCCACAGGCACTCTTCTTTCTCTGGCTCAATGTCAGCTTCATTACCAGAGTCTGGCTCCTCTGGTTGTGGGGTTTCATTAGTCTCCTCGGGATCCTGATATAAGAGGGAGTCCGTGAAATAATTTTCAACCCCTTTAAACGGATGCCTTTCGGCAATCAACGTTCGGACCTGTCCACTCTCGTCAATGTATTTCATGACTTGGTGGAGGGTAGAGGGAACGATGGAATTGCGGTGAATCCATGGTCGTCCCAGCAACAGGTTGTAGGAAGTGTCCGCGTCAATGACGTAACACGTCACTTCCGACTTGAGGCTCCCGATCTGGCATTTGAGCTTGATCTTCCCCATCGGGCGGGAGCTGTTGGCATTGAACCCGTAAATAGTTGTCTGGGTAGGGCTCAGACGATGGGTAGGAATGCCTAGAAACTGCATAACCCGGCGAGGTATGATGCTTAGCGCAGACCCTGGGTCTACCTGGATGCGGTTCACCTCGGATGACCCAATATACCCTGTGAAGTATAGGGGTCGGTCATGCTTCCCTTTAACCTGCATGTCATCTGTTGTGAAGGTGATGCAGGGAGCATTTGGGGAGGTGTGGAGGCAATCCTCTACATCTTCCTCCCTTGGCACGCGGGTCATAAAGACCTCAGCATTTGCCAAAGCTTCTTGTAGAGCCTCTCTGGTTGACTTTGATAGCCTCAGGAGCTCATACAAGGTAATGCGTGCCGGGATGTTGGCTAATTGAGCCAAGACATCAAAACTGTAAGGTGTCGAGGATCCTTCCGTTACACCTTTCGCAAGAACTCGAGAAAACCGAGTTTCTTTCTGTTTCTCCCCAGGCTGTTTAGAGGAGGGCTTTGCTGGCTCTGCAGCTGGTTGTGGAGGAGCTATGGCTGTCTCGCCATACTGTTTCAGGTATGCCTGCCCCGAACGGGTTCCTGCCGTTGGTGGGTTGGGTTCCGCGGCCAGGACTATTGTCTCCTCTTCCGAGTCAGTCAGCGAGGGAACCTCAGTATCTGCTTCTCGGGAGGAAGCGCATATCACATGGCAAGATGAAGCCTTCCCTTTGCCTTTGGACTTCCTATTGGTCACAGTCGTCCATTGTTGTTCGTCGACGAGGTCAGGGTGGACCCACATGATTTCCCCTCGAGGTGTAGGGACGGGTACCAAGCCTTTCTCCCGCTGCTGATGAGGGTCTGTGTTGACCACCCTCAGTTCTCCTTTCGGGACAGAGATCACCCCCACGGGTGTCGGGGGTCGTGTCCCAAACTGGAGAATCGACGTCATGTTGGCCGTCATCTTCTTCTGCTCCGGTCGGAGTTTTAATACCTCCGCGTCAATCAGAGCTTGAAGGATGTCCTTAAAGACGTAGCAGCTTTTGGTAGGATGTCCGAGCATCCTGTGGTATAAGCAGTAGGTGGGATTGTCGGTCTTGCCGACTTCCTCCGGGCGCCTAATTTCAGGGAGCTTCAGTCGATTGCTCTTGTTGAGTAGCTTGAAGAGCGAATCGACGTGTTCCTCTTTGAAGGAATACTGCTTGTTGGGGTGTGGCTGGCTTGAAGAGCCACTTGCCCTGCCTGTTTGAGGTTTGGTGGGAGATTTGGTCTCCGTCGCCAAATTATCCTTCCGCTTCGTCTGGAGGGAGGTGTCTGGTGCACGCCTTGTCGACCTCTCTGGCCTGGGCTTGCCTTCTTCCGCTCTGACGCGGGCGACAATCTCCTCAGCCTGTTCACCTTGCTGGACTAATTGTTTCCAGGTGCGGCTTTCAGCAACTCCTATTTGAGCAAGGAGTGAGGTTTGGAGATTATGGCGACATGTTTCCACCAGGGTGGCCTGGGTCATGCCGCTTGGACATCGGAGCGCCATGTTCCGAAATCTTTCTACGAAAGACTTGACGGACTCTCCCTTTCGCTGTTTTGTAGCTAAAAGGGTAGGCATTGTGACTTCGGAGTCGTCTTCGAAGAAGCGTGTCAAGAACAGCTTCTCTAGATCCCCCCAGTTCTTGATAGAACCCTCCGGGAGCTTCATAAACCACTCAAAAGCCAACCCTTTCAGGGTGCCGATGAACAGTCGCGCCAGGATGGCGTCATTATCTACCACATTCCCGGTCTGGGATTTGAAGTAGTAGATGTGCTGGTTGGGTGACCCCTTCCCGTCGAATGCTTGGAGGGTTGGAGCCTTGAACTTAGGAGGGTATGGAACTAAGTCCCACTCAGCCGGATAGGGCCGGACCACTCCTGCTTCTTGGAGGTCCTTGCGATTGGCAAGGGCCTCGAGGCGTCGTTCCAATTGACTCACCCTCTTAGCATGAGTCTTCTCCTGGTCTTGGTCGCTTCTTGCCTGCGACGAGGGCTTGGACACATCCGAGGTAGATCGTCGTGTCTCGTCAGAAGATTCGGAGGGTGGGCTTCCTCCCTTTCTCCCTTTCCCCTTCGGTCGTCTAGGAGGAGATCTCGCTCTTTCTTCAAGCAATTTCTCAAGCATATGCTTAAGGGAGTCAATGGATCTCTGTTGAGAGGCGATTATATCCATCTGGTGCTTCTGCGTCTGTTCTAAACGCCTGGTCGTCTCCTCAGGAGTGTCGGCCATGTAGGCGGAAGCCTCCTTCTCGACGGAAGAGTTTGAAGCCTGCGACTCCACTATAGCGGAGTGAGAACCACCCATTCTAATGCCGCGGGCTAAGGCATTATAGTCAATTGGGGGAATGGCCCCTGTCCGGGTGCGAGTGTGTTGATACACCCCCTCCGGTTCAGAGTCAGATTCCTCTGAGTTGACCATTAGTTGTTTTCCCTTGCTTCTGCTAGTCATGTTTGCAGTAAGCTCCGGGTATTCAACATCTGAGAAGGTTCTCCTCCTGTGGGAGCGTCTTCTTTTGGCTGACGGGGGAATCAGGGTCAGCTGTCGAATTAAAGACGGCTGGTGCACGCCTGACTCGCAATGGCATCCAGAGAGCATCTGGATGAGCTGTTGACAGCAGCAGGAGAAGTGGCCTGATTGGCACTCCTTTTCCTTGTCAAATAATCCCTCAGATCCGTGGGAGAGGGATTAAATAGACTAGCCTCGCGACGTGGAAGACGGGAGGAAGTCATGCGCTGTGCTGTCTAGACACAGGTTTCAGAAACGCGGCTGTCGCGTCGCGGCTGCGTCACGCGCGTCTGGCGTCTCTGTTGATATAAGACGCGACTTTCACGTTGCTGTCTGCTGCGTTGGAGCAGGGAGACTTGGGAGAGAGTGGGCTGCTGGGCCCCACGCCTATGGGCGCGTGCTTCCTGCGTTTGACGAGACGCAGAAGCTTCGCTTTGGCGTTTGGCAAGTTGGTCTTCAGAAGGCTCAACTTGGGGAGTCTCGCGTTTGGGTCGCCAAACGCGGATCTCTCGCACTGGACGAGGTGCGGGCAAGGCATCGGATCGTACGCTGCGTCCAACCCCAGTCAGAAAACCAACGGTTCCAACTGAGTGTTGACGCGCGCGTCTTCTCTGTCGACGCTCGGCATTCCGATTGCGCCGTGGAGGAAGAGAGAAGCCAACAACTTCCTGGTTTGTAGAACCAGGGGTGTTTGCCACGCGGGTCTCCTGAGAGACGCTGACGCGGGCGTTCTGTGCGACACGGTCGATCGCATGAGTAGATGTGCCGGGGACCACGCGGGCCTTCAGAGAGGCGTTGGCGCGTGTGTTCTGCGCGACGCGGTTGATCGCAGCAGAGGTGTTTGAGGTTACGCGGGCCTTCTGGGAGGCGTCGGCGCGTGAACCAAACTTGGCACAGTGGGCAGCAGGAGCGCCCGACAGAGCCTCAGATTGGGCTTCAGGGGGCTGTCCACTTGAGACCCTGCGGCAGACGCGGGTCTTTGGGCTCTTGGAGCCAGAAGAGAGGAACTCTTCATACTTCGCCTGGTCGAACTCGACGACGAGTGATTCGACCATTTTCCCCTTACGGAGAACATCATCTTGCACCACGGTGCGCTCGTCAGTAACGAAGGGATTCCCCAGCGGAGTCACCATCTCTTGTTTGCGCCGGAAAAAGAAAGAGGGAATTGTTGTAAAGATTTCTTTGAATCAGATGAAAAGATTACAACAAGACTTTTCCTTCCAGTTACAAGGGAGGGAGGATGTTGAAGCTTGAATCCCCCCTTTGTTTAATGCTGGGTTCTTCGTGTGGCGGTGGAGAGTGAATCTTGTTCTCCGTTGACCAGATGACCGTCCTGGACCGTCGGGGGTCTTCTCTTCGGTCGGTAGAAAGAGTAACTCAGCTCCGTCTACCAAAACTCTCAAAGAGGAGGTAGGCGAAGAGCGGCTAGTACTCAGTAAGCTCGCTGAAGAGTCTCCTCCCTCTGTCTGTTGCTGAAGTTGTGCTTCCCTCTTGATGATCCTCTTGCCTGGATTTGATCGATCTTGATGATGCCTTGACCTTCTTAATTCTCGACTTCTCCAAAGCTTCGATCCCCTCTTCATAGCAAACAAGGCTATTTATAGGGGTCTCAGGGGGTGAAGGTGCCTCCTGAAAACGCTCCCGAATGAGGGGCCACTACCCGCTACATGCGCGGTGACTGGCCCCGCAATCAGGGCAGTTGCAACTGAGACGCGGGCGTTGAGCCAAACGCGCCTTGAAGTTTGAGACGCGGGCGTCGAGCCAAACGCGCCCTGAAGTTGAGACGCGGGCATCGAGCCAACGCGCCTTAATGCTGAGACGCGGGCTTCGAGCCTTCACGTCTGGACGCTGAGGCGCGGGCGTCGGGCCGACGCGCCTTGATGCTGAGACGCGGGCTTCGGGCCGACGCGTCTGGACGTTGAGACGCGGGTGTAGAGCCAACGCGTCTTAATGCTGAGACGCGGGCATCGATTCCTCGCGTCTAGAGCTTGAGACTCTGCTTCCTTAATGGCTTGTCTGTTTAGTCATTTTTAGACAGCCTACAAACACGAGTAAATACAGGGTAACTATATCAGGATAAACAGTACATGAGTTATTTCAAACTCTTCACAAACTATAATTATAATAATAATAGTTACTAAACAACCAAGCGGAACTAAGCAATGCTGGAGCAAAACTAGTGTACAACGCTTAGACGCTATTACACTAGGCGTGAATAACGCTCGCGACGCAGCTAAATGCACCTGGTGAAGCGACGTATGAAGCGTCTAGCTAACACATGTGACGAAGCCACACCCATGATGTAGCTACGCTTGAAAAGAGCTAGCGGTAAAGCACTTAGCGCTAGGCTCGCCTACTGGGAGGAGCGTGTAAACCCGTAGGGTTGAAGTCTGAAGACTGAAGTATAGCCCAATCCAAAGGCTGGAGTATAGACCGGAGGCTGAGCCCAGAGGCTGGAGTATAGCCTGGAGGCTGAGCCTGAATGCTGGAGTATTTCCTGGAGGCTGAGTAAGCGAACCTCTCCGTAAAGCTACCACTAAATACAGAGGGTACAAGGCCGAAGCCTATTTGGATAGCCCGCAAAGTGGTTTTCTCACAGTGCCTCAACTGTGAAACTAAGAAGGTACAAGGCTAATGCCTATTGGGTAGGTTTTCCTGAGGCCTATACCTGGGGTACCTGCAACCTGTTCAAGTGTTAGTACCAACGCATACATATAAATAGCAAGTAGGAGAACCACAAAGCAGTTAAGCCCGGAGGCTAAACAAGTACAAGCAGAGGTACAAGCATTTGTCCACAGTGTTACTTACACTACACATACAGTTACATGTACTCGCCCATACACATATGCAAGCATTGCAAATATACAATATACAATCCAATCTCCCCCACTAATATAACACAAATATACATACGCCCAAATACAACATATGCAGAATGCAACAAAATGAAATACAATATATGCCCAACAAGTCAAGTGCTCGGCCAAATAAAAACAAATACTCGCCTATGGCATGAGATACAACGCACGGATGCTGAGGAAGCTCTGAGGGAGCTAGAGAGAAAAACTGAGGCTAGAGAGAAAAGAAAGATACTCGGCTAGTGAGAGAGAAGAGACTGTAGAGAGAGAAGAGAACCTGACCAAAACCAGACCTAAGAGAGAGAGGGAAGAAAGAGCCAGATCCAGGAGAGAAAGAGAGAGGAAGAGAGAAGTGAGAGCCAGATTCAGGAGAGAGGGAGAAAGAGAGAGGGAGAGAGAGCCACGGGGAGGAGGAAAGCTGGCCGTGGGCTTGTGGTCGTCCAGGGCGGCGCGGCGGCGGTAAGTCATTGGTGACTCATCTGGTGGCGGCTCATATGGAGGAGAAGGGGAGAGAGGGGTAGTCATAAAGAAGGTAGTGGTGGTGATGGTTTTTTTTGGGGTGGGTGGAGGTGGTTGAGATAGGGTGATGATGGTGGTGGAGGTTGTGGGAGGCCGTGGAGGAGGAGAGGTGAGTAGTAGCGACTAAGGTGGTCAAACGACAAGGATGGTCGGAGTTGGGTGGTGCCGGGGAGGAAGAAAGAGAAAGGGAAGGAGATTGAGAGAGAAATTGATTGAGTGAGAGAGCGGAGGGGATTTGGTGGCTTGGAGGGGCTGTGGAGGCCCGGGTGGAGTGTCATTGTGGGTCACCGGAAGGGAGCGAGGCTGCCAGATCTGGAGCCAGTGGCGGTGGATCCAGAAGAGAATGAAAAAGACGAGAAAGGGGAAAGGATGAGAGAGTTTAGAAAGAGATTGAGAGAATGAGTGGGGAGAGAGAATGATATTTTTAGCAGAGGTGGAGGTGTACGGTGGATAGAAGAGGGTAAAAGGGATTAGAAGGGAAGAGAAGGAAAAAGCAAAATAGGGGAAAATCACAATACAATATTATATTTGGCAAATTTTGATTAATTCAGAAAATCCTCAAAAATTCTCAAAAACAGAAAATAACACCCTTAAGGACAATGGGAAATTATATTCAAGATGTTCAACTTTGTTTGTAAATTAAAATACTGTAATCGATCGGCGATACTGATCAACACCGAATTTAAGAGTTTTTACATAATAATTCAAAAATCCCAAAAAATTTTGAAAAATGTATAATATTAAAATTTAATATCTACAATTGAAATAGGCCCAATCCAACTACCAAGAAGATCAAATCAAGTAGTTCACTATACAATATTAAGAATAATAATAAAAAATACTGGAAAAATAGGAAAATACAAATGAAAAATCGGGACACGTATCTGGGTACGTATTCTGGGGATGGGGTATTACATTGAGGAACTTGAGATTTGGTCTCTCCTCTCACTAGAGCAGTGGTTGTTGGTTACCGCTGGGTCTATAGCTTGAAATATCACTTGGATGGCTCCGTGGATCGATATAAGGCGAGACTTGTTGCTGAGGGCTACACACAGATGTATGGTGTAGATTATTTTGATACTTTCTCTTTAGTTTCTCATCTAAACTCTATTCAGATTCTGCTCTCTATGGCTGTTAAAATGGAGTCGCTCTTATTCCAACTGGATGTCAAAAATGCTTTTCTATATGGGGCTTAAAGGAAGAAGTTTATATGGAACAACCTCTTGGGTATGTTGTTGGGAGAATGATGTCTGCAGACTTAGAAAGGCAATCTATGAACTCAAACAGAGTCCAAGGGCATGTTTGCATGGTTTGAGAAGTTCAGATCGGTTATCTCTTATATTGGCTTTGCTAACTGTGTTATTCACACCATTCAGTCTTTGTTCGTTATATTAAGTCTGGCTCAGTAATTCTGGTAGTGTATATTGATGATATTTTGCTGACTGGGAATGACTTTATTGCCTTAGCAGAAACAAATGAATAACTCAAGCATCATTTTGTGACAAAGGTATGGGGAAGTCAAAATATTTTTTTGGAATTGAAGTTGTTGATAAAAAACATTGGTTACTTTGTCTCAGAGAAAATATGCATTTGATCTCCTTGAGAAAACTGGACTTTTAGAGTACAAACCTGCTAGCACTCCAATGAAAACCAATGTGGATTTATGCTGTGATGATTGTCATATCTTTGTAATACCCGTTCTCGGAATATGTGCAAGAATACGTGTACAAATTTTTCGTTTGTATTTTCTACTTTCTTCGTATTTTTTCTTTTAGTATTACTTTTGTTATTATTTTGGTATCAGATCTAGATTTTATGAACTCAGAGTCAACCTGAGTCCGAACTCAGGACCCAATTTCAGTAAAACTGCTTGATTGATCTTTCTGATAGTTGGATGGACATGTTTCAGTTCCAGATATTTATTTTCAATATTGTGGATTTTTTTAGAATTTTAATTATTTTACAAAAACTCCTAAAATCAGTGTCGACCGTTATCATCAATTGATTCTAGGATTTTTAAATTATAAACCAGACTAAAACAAGTGTCGACCGGTATCATCAATTGATTCCCGAATTTTTAATTTACAAACTAGACTGAGTTTCTTGAATCTGATTTCACATTGTTCCTCAAGATAATATTTTCTATTTATAAAATTTTTGATAAATAATCTGAACTAGTCAAATTTTATCCAATTAAATAATAATAAACAATTTCTTTTCTTTCTTTTCTTCTTCTGCATTCTTCTTCGTTTTCTTCTCCCCCAAGCCACCGACTTCTCTCCACCTACTTTCCTTGCCTCTCTTAAATTTCTCTCTTAATCTCTCTCTCCTACTTTCTAATTTTCTCTAACTCTCTCTAATTAACTTTCTCTACTACTTTTCCTCTCTCCCCTCTCACCCAACCTACCTCTACCTTCACCACCTGGCTGCCGGTCCACCTCTATGCTGGTTGGCCACCCACGACCTCCCCAACTCAGGTGCCACCCTCCTCTTCCCCATTTCCCTTCTCGTCCGTAGCCTACTCCAATTTCTCCATCTTCTTCTTCAATTTCCTTCACCGCTACCTTCAACCACCAATTTCATCATTACCATCATCTCCTCCACCCATCACCACCTACCACAACACCACAAACTCCACTCACATCTCCTCCACTCTTCCCTTCTCCACCAAAATTCTCTACCCCCTTCAGTTACTCCCACAACCACCACATCCATCACCACCCAACTACTTCATCTTCACCCAAAAATTCACCATCAGCACCCAAGGTTCTCACCTCCTTCAAGTGGGCTAGGTCGCGCCGTTCCCTCCATCAAGCGTGTCGCCTCCGACCACATCCAGGCCGCTAGTCAAGGTCGGCCAACTCTTGTCATACACCCCATTCTTCTCTTTTTTTCTTTCTATTCTCTTTTTATCTTTCTTCTTTCTTTTTCTTTTTCTTTCTCTGTTCCTTTTCTCCTCTCTTTGTCTCTCTTTTTCTCTCTCTAACTTACTCTCTCACAACCATATACTCTCTCTTTCTCTAAGTCTCTTCTCACTCTCTCTTTCTCTCTCCTTAATATTTTTCTCTCTTCTTCTTTCTCTCTAGAACTCTCTCTTTTTCTCTCTAGACTATCTCTCTCTCTTCGCATACCCGACACGTTCCCCGATAATCGTACCGTAGCTAAATAACTATTTAGGTGAGTATTACTTCCTATTTTAGCAAGTACTTTTCTTTATAGTTAGTACTCTCGCTTTACTTGGGTTTCCCCGCTTCGACGGTGAAAAATATATTTTCAGTTTTTGTGCAATTATTATGTTGTGGATTTGTAGTTGTATCTGTAAAATATTTGTATTGGTGTTCTGGGTATTGGACGTACTATTGGATGTATCTGGTCTAGTATTTGTGTATTTGGATGTCCGTGATAATTTTTAAGGTTATCTGTATTCTTGTGTATTTTTGAAATTAACGGTGGTGTAGGCTGCAGGAGAAGACCCTCGAGATGAACTTCTCCTCCGAGGTTGTGTTGTCTCGAGAGATTATCCTGCGGGTTATCCAATAGGTATATGGCCAACGCTTCTGCTTTGCTTTTCCGTAGGGAATTCGTGGTAACTTAGTGAGGTGGTTCCCTGGTATCAGATACATGGGCTAATGCCTCAGACGAACTTTCCTTTCGGAGACTGGCTGGTCGAGAGACCACTTTGCAGGCTATCCAATAGGCAATGACCAACGCAGCAGCCTTGCCCTCCCTTCGGGAGTTCATGGCAGCTTCGCGGGTTGTTTGCCCACTCAGTTCAGGAGTACATTATGATGGTTATTATTGTGACTATTATATTCTTTTGTGCACGTTGTGTGGTACTAACATCTTCTGCAGGTTCTTACTCTGTCCCCAGGTTACTACAGAGGTGAGACTTGGCATTCGCTGCTTCAAGGGCCTCTTTGGTAGCTGTAAGGGGTGAGTCTACTCAGCCTTCGAGCTTAACCGCTCTGCGGTTCTATACTTCAGCCTCCGAGCTTAACCTCTCTGAGGTTTATTAAAATCCTCTGGACTTTCTAGATGCTCCGCCTGGTAAGTGAGACTTAGCGCCCAATGGTTTATCATTAGACTAGTCCGAGCGTAGCTCTGCCGTGTATGATAGACGTAGTGGTTAGACACTCATCTCGTCACATTGTATAGCTCCGTCGCATGCTTTAGCGATCAACACTACTCACTGACCTTGCCTCAGCATTGTTTTGCTCTCTTGTTTGTACTTAGTTGCTATACTCTTATATTCTTTTACTGGTTGTAAAGAGTTTAAAATATCTGATATGCTTTATTTCTGGATTAAGTTACATGACTTGCATAGTATCTGACACCTGATACTTGATATTGCTACATTGCCTACTTGACTGGACTATATCACATACCTAATACTCTGACTTATCGTAACACTGACACTGAATACATAATATTATAGTCCTGATACTCTTAATTCCTTGTATTACGTCACTGAACACTCCTGTTATTCAAACATGAATAAACAGTATGCGGAGCTAAGTGCCACGCAAAGCAAAGTGTCATCCCATACATGGCGAAGGCCACCTCTTAAGATTCGTGGGGGTCACCTTTAGGGTCCACAACCGCGTCCTCAGTACTCATGTTACCTGGAACACATGATGTGTGGAGCTAAGTGCCATACAGAGCAAAGTGTCACACCATACACGTGGTGGGGGCACCTCTTGGGATCCATGGGGCCACCTCTAGCGTTCACAATAACGTTCCTGGTATTCCAGACCTCCTGATCTTTCACTTGACACAAACAATAATATTATTAAGACGTGTGATATTTGGTCTCTCTTTGTTCAGGTACTGATACTCACATATCAGATCCGAGTGAGTTCTACGGAGTACAAACTCTAATATGTACTATTAGTGGTGTGAGACACTGATAGAGAGACGAATGAAATATCAGGCAGTACTAATTGTTATTATTAAATAACTTAAATTATGGACAATCCTAATGATATAACTGTAGTCTTTGAAGGGCAACTCATGTTGTATAAACTCAGGCAATAGAGACATGAGGCATAAGGGATATATATATGGGGATTTCCTTGTTTCGATTATTTCCTCGATATACTGATCTCATGAATCTATTAACTGAGTTTGTGCAATCGATTTTGCTCACACTTGTATACTTGATATAACTTAATTACTTAACAATAATAATATCTGAAGTGGATGTTATTTGGTTACTCTCTCATTCGAATAATGATATCCGTATATCAGAATTCAGATGTGTTCTACTGGAAATACGAAATCCAGTATGAACTGTCAGTGGTATGGATACCGGAGGGAATGATTACAATAATAAGCGATACTGATTATTGCTATTATTATATAATTACGTTATCCTGGCTACCACCTGTACATAATATAACTGATATTCCTAATATCAGACTACACCTGCCCTGCTCTACATACAAGAATCTGACATTTCTGTTTATAAGCAATTCGGATTGTATACGCTCAGTTGATGGGAAAATAAGGTATAATGTATATAGATGAGGGTTTCCTTCTTTGGATTATTCCCTCGACTTACTGATCTCATGAATCCGTCAACTGAATTTGTACAATTGGTTTTGCCACACTTATAGGCTTGAATCACATCTCTATAACAATTATGTACTAAAATAATATCCGGACAACTCAAGTTATGTAAACTCAAGTGATGGTAAATATGGGATATAAGGTATATATATGAGGGTTTTCTTTTTTGGATTATCCTCTCGATGTACTAATCTCATGAATTCACGTCTGAGCTTGTACAACTGATTTTGTCCATATTTGCTTTACCTGGTGCCTCATTGCATGCTTTTATATGCCTGTACTCACGACACGATTTTTGATATATATTTATCTGATCAGATTTATCGATACACGTGTGTTTAATTGTGCATACCACTTGGCTTCATTTTATATATTCATTGGGTTGCTTTCTGACAACTCTTGGATCTGCATGTCTAGATTCTGAAGCTTGGACTATGGTGGACTTCTTTTTGCTGATTAGAGTGCACAACAGAAACGTAGATTAGAAGTTGACCATCTGTATTTTTTTCCAGCCCCACCTGCTTAGTTCTCGACATTCCTTGTTGTACCTTGTGAGCACATTTTAGACTGTTCATACTTACATATCTGCCTATAATTCATACTTTTGCATCTCTTAGTGATGTAATATTATTGTAATATTGGATCATGATCTGTCATAACAGTGTGCTTGGATAATATAGTTGGAATGTATATTACCATTATGCTCTGTACTCTGATTCATACTTGTACTGATATGCTTAGCATACGTATGTGAGAGTATCTTCGCTCTGCGTTTGTATGTTGCACTAGCATCTCTGTACCCGGTGGGGCAAGGCGTTACAATCTTAATGACCCTCGACAGTATAGGAGGTTGATTGGAAAGTTGATCTACCTAACAATCACTAGGCTTGATATAACATTTGCAGTTGGAGTACTGAGAAGGTTATGCATCAGCTTAAAGAAGTTCATTGGACTATTGCTTTGAGGATTCTTGCGTATGTCAAAAGCTCTCTTGAAAAAGGTTTGATGTACAAGAAGCATGAATATATTGGCATCTTTGGCTATTCTGGTTCAAGTTATGCTGGTGATAAAGGAGATAGAAAATTCACTACTAGATATAGCATATTTATTGGAGAAAATCTTGTGACATGGAGAAGTAAGAAACAAGATATTTCTAGATTCAGTATAGAGGCTGGGTATAGAGGCATGACTCACACTACTTGTCAGATGATATAACTAAAGAACCTGTTGTTAGAGCTTCAATTTAAATAGTTTGAAGCTATGTCTATATTTTGTGATAACCAATTTGCTATCTATATTGCACAGAATTCTATATTTCATTAGAGGACTGAGGATATAGTGGTCGATTGTTATCTGAACAAAGATGTGTGGACTAAAAAGGTGATTTTTTTATCTTTTACTCCATCTTCAAACAGCTAGCGGATCTTCTCACCAAAACAGGTTTACCAAATGTATTTTTATCTTATGTAGCAAGCTGGATATGATTGATATTTATGCTGCACCTTAAGCGGGAGTGTTAGATAAGTTATTGGGCTATAAGGCTTCTACCCAAAAACATTACCCATTACTTGTATTATATATACGTCTTATTTGCTCTAATGAAGACTAACGAAAAGTTCTCTCCTTCTAACAATTTTAAATCAAAGACCTTTGTTGTTGTTGTCCTCGTTGTCGTCATGCATGGTTACCACTATTTTGTACAAAACAATTAACTAATAAGATCCGCTCAAAAAATCCCAGTTATGTATTGTTTTAAATCTAAGTGAGACAAAAAATATCTATGCACAAACTCAAAACATATTATATAAACACAAGTGAAGGTATGAACCCTAGTCGATCACTACATATTGTTTAAGGCCCGAATTAGAAGTGAAAGCAAAAAATTAGTGCATTATTTGTATAGCCAATGCAACACTACTTAAGACCCAGTTTAAGGAGTATGTAAAAAACTAGTTAATTATTAGTTAAGTAAGTATGTTATGTATTGTCTGAGACTCAACTTGCAATCGCCCCTACCTCACCCCCGCGCCCCTTCAAAAAGACAGAGAAGAAGGGAAAAAAAATGAGATATTTTTCATTGTTGATCTCGCGAAAATGATTATATGTTCTGCCATTAGTGCAGACTGCGCTAGTGGCTCAAGGCATGGTTTAATAATTATATGGAACAAAACATAAAAATTATAATATATATAAGTATTTTGACATGATTCGGGGATCATATGAAAATTTAGCATGTGATATGTTCTTTTTTAAATATCAGAAACCACAGGTTTCATATGGCCTCTTGTCTATTTGTCCTGACTATCACATATATCAATATGGAGGCAAGTTGGTCTAGTCCACTTTGGGCTCAAATAGGTCAGCACAGTCTAAGTTAGAGAATGATCATGGATGAATCAACTCTTTAGGAATATAGTCTAGTACCATGATCACACTAGGGACACACGTTTGATTAGGGGTGCCACTGGATGCGGAGTGTCTGCGAATATTTGCACCCAAATCTGCTTTCAACTCGAATACGAATATCATTTTTTCACATTCATCAATATTTATATTCGTATCCGTATCCGCAAGATACATGCGGATACACATATGGAAAAAACAATATCTGATTCGTATCTGAAGTTTGGGTGCTTGATAATGATATCCGTATGAAAAAGACTATTCTTCAGTGGAATGAGACAATAGTTTTGATATTTTGAGTTGGTAAAAAAAATATTGGAAAGTATTTGATTCTTGAAAGAATAGCACGAGATATTTTTAGTATTTTGACATCAACAGTGACATCCGAATCAGCTTTTAGCACCAGAGGTTGTGTAATCAATTGTTATAGAAGTTGAATGACAATGAATACGGTGGAAGCATTGATATGTAGACAGTAATATCACAGTATTTATCACATTTTAAATTGTTGTAGATGAGATAAAAAGTAATACAAGTATATCCGTTTAGTTATCTTTAATCGTATCCATTTTTACATATCCGATTAGTATTCGCATCTGATCCGCTAATTTCTGATCCGTATCCGATATCCAATTTGACGGATACAAATATCATTTTTTACATTTGCCAATATCTGCATCCGTATCCATATCCGAAAGTTGGGTACGGATATGAATATGGTAAAAGCAATATCCGATTCATATCTGATCCGATGGCACCCCAACATTTGACACATTAACAATGCATCTAGGTAGAGTTTTGGTCTTGGTAAACATTCATAGCTGATGTTTATAAAGTTGTCCAAGCCTGAACTAGGTAAACATGATAAATTCTCTCAACGGTTTTGTAGGGAAGGTTCACATTTTTTTTCCGATGGGAGGAAAGTAATTAAGCCAAACTTTGTGCATGTTCTACTACTCTTAAAATAATTACATTGAGTAACACCATCTCTTTAAATACCATCATTTTTTGTATCTTCAATCTCTATGGTCTTCCAGTTCTTTGGCTATTGCCTCTTGCCTTTTATTTTTTATATAGCCTAGTGCAATAATATTTTTTTGTCTAGTTTATGTTGCTTGATTCACCATTATTCTTGCATCTACAAATAACTATTTCGATGGAGGATGGTGATTAGACAAATAAGAGCTGATATGTGTGAGGTTGCCTGCATTTGCAATGTGAAGATGTCAGGACTCTTTCAGCTGCTGACACAGAAGAATATAGAAGGGAATTTATATGTTATTTCCACTGTAATTCTTTGTCTAAAATAAAAAATAAAAAAATTATTAAAAGTACGGAAACAATTCTCAAATACTTGCCGCTAGTATTGAACTACATTATACTACTATTTAGACTGACACGTGGATACCAATTTCGAAGACCGATGAATAGAACTTGTGAAATCATGAACAACCCTTCGCAAATACATGATGGATGAAACATCGAGAGTTTGGATGAGTGTGGATGATGAGAATTAGAAGTAGAGATGGATTCCAATCGATAACAGAATACTTTCTGAAACTTGATTTAAGTCTCTTTCGTGAGTTGCAAGGCGGACTTTGAGCGGTCTTTTTAGAATAATCAGGGCGAACTCCAAAACCTATGGTCTCTTTTGCTGGAAGTGAGGTGGATATTGAACCTATAAGTCGGTTCAGAATAGTCGGGGAAGACTCTAAAATAAAATCTCATGTCTCTTTCATTTGAGGTAGACATTGAACCTGTAAGTACTTTAGAATAGTCAGGCGAACTCTAGGAAAACAAACTCATCTTTTTCACTTGAAGCTTGACGGATTTTGGTATAGTGTGAAATTCATTGATGGAAAACAATATCGGCCAGAGAGAATATGATTGGTTTTGAGAGATCGGAAAACTCAGTAGAAGAGGAGGTTTGGAGAAATACTCAAACTCAAAAGAAGAAGATGAAATAGGTTAGACGAGAGGAGGCGTTGGTAACATGATAAGTCACAGATCCATAGGAGAAGAGAAAGCGATCACTGCAGAGGAACTGATCAAAGAAGATGATGATGTCTTATTGAATGAAGAAAAAGATGAAAGAATTTTGACAAAGCGAAAGCATAACGAGGCCTAACGCTAGACACGTGCTACATGAGTGCTGCCCAGCGTAGGCTCAACAACGACATGAGAATGATGATCAGTAGAGAAAATTTTTGAGTATCTGATAGTGAGAATTGTGTATTGTATTATTGATAAGGGCAAAACGCGAATATATAGAAAATACAATTGCATGATAATGAAACCTCTAGTTCTAATACAATTATTGTTATATATCCTAATCCTAATACTGCTATGAATTCAAGGGCGCCCTCAGATCGAATCGACTGGGTAGTGCAGAAGAAACAAACTACAAAATCTACTAAGGCAACGAGAAGAAGATATTTCAAAGTAGATAGAAAGCGAATATACAATATAATCTTGTTCCACCGATCAAAAAGATCGTGTGTATGTCCATGGGAGAAGGGAGAAGCTTTATTAAATTTTGAGGGAGTAGAATAAGAATTACTTATACCTCACGCTGAGAAGATTACAAGCCCTTGATGGCCGCCAAGAACAACAAACCCTTGTGGCTAAGCTTCTCTCACGAATCTCTAACCTAGATGAATTACACCCTTAGTAATTACAAATTCATTGGATTATATTGAAGGTGACCCCTAAGAGGTTATTTATAGAACATAGAACTCTCCTACTCTTAAACAAATTTCATCAATACGAACAATCGATTCTCAAAATAAAGAAAACCTGAATCCAAATCGAATCTGGAAACAGATCCCAAAAAGAAAATTGTCACACCCGACATTAGTCAACTAGGCCAGGGTACTAATGGACTAATACCATGTATTAGTCGAGTAGGCTCAAATACTAGTCGACTACTCTGACAAGATTCAAAACCCTAACACTCTGTTGGCAACCTAGTTGATTATATAAGTATTAGTCAACTAACCAAGTGATTAGTCAACTATACCCAGTATTAGGCGACTGGTACTATGCACAGCTCCTTGTGCATGTCCGTTCTTTGATCTCTAAGTTTCATCTACCTTCACGACGTATTCCAGTCACAAATCCTAACAATCTCTCCCTTGACTCGAATAAGTTCAAGTCTGAGAATAGCCAAATGCTCCATGTGCTAGCATCCACGTACAATTGAATAAAACTTGACTTCATCTCCATCTCATTCTTTCTTCTTTATAACCCCCTCATGGGTTCACAACTTGATTAGGTCGAATAAGTTCAAGCCCAACTTAAAATTTATCACTCAACGATCTCTTTGATCCACACAGGATTTATGAGACTTTTACTCCACCATAGGAGTAACAATCTGAAATACCTTATTGCGCGCCTGTCCCAATCTCTATTCAGGGTACAACTGAACATCCGAGCTAGAAACCATCATAGTCTCTGATTGCTTCACTACCGCCACTTTCGAAGTCAAGGATAACTGCAATTTACTAACTATAACTTTTGATTTTCGCAACGTATACACATTGTCGACATGTTTGACCTGAAACTCACATGGGCTTCTTTAGAGACTTCCATAAGATCACCTTCAAAACTGAAACTGAACCCTTCCCCTTGTAGGGCTCCAAGAGAGATGAGATTGTATCTTGATTCGGGAACATGACGAACGTATTGAAGAGTAGTAATGCATCCATCATGAGACCGAAACTGAATTATTTCTCAACCAATCACCTTTCTTGTAGAAAAATTCCCTATGAAGACTTCTCCCCTGAACCGAAGTGTATGAGGAGAACATCTTCCTATTAGAACTGATGTGTTGTGAACATTCAGAGTCAATAATCCATCTATCTTTGTTACCAACTGATTTGCCTATAACAGATAGAACATCACACTCTTCATCTTCTCCAATCAGTTCAGTGACATTAGCATCTGATTGTTCTTCTTTCGAATTCAACAATCAGCTCTAATATGCCCCTTCTTGTGACAATAGTTGCACGTCAAACTCCTATGTTCTGAGTTACTCGTGGTATTTCCATTATTACTCTTCTCCCTTGAATAATGAACTTGCCTGGAATCATCTTGATGAGACTCACCCGTCAACTGGGTGTCAATTTTATCCTTGTTGAGCAGATACTCCTTGATTTCATTGACATTGATTGTTGACTTGCCTTCATAGATGATTGCTTCCCTAGAGCTCTTACATGAAGGTAAAAACTCAGTAATAAAAATACTTGATCCTCATATTCTATCTTAATCTCTATCTTATTTAGATCATTGATAATATAAAAAATTCTGCAATGTGAGACTTGATAGGTGTACCTTCATGCATGTGGAGAAGAAAGAGACGTTGCTTCAGAATCAACCGATTCGCCAATGACTTCTTCATATTCGCTCCCATAACGAAGATGTTATTTTCTCCATAGAAAACTCATCCAACACTTCGTCCGTGAAGCAAAGCTGAATAGATGTCAAGGCTTTCTCATCAACTTGTAACACCCCCGCTCCCGGAATACGTACTTAGTTGCGTATTCAGGTTTTTTAATCGTATTTTTTAATTTAACTCCTGTATTTATTTCGTATTATGAATTATTTAGATGATCGTTTTGCGTGGATCTGGACTCGTGAACTCAGAGTCAGCCCTAGTCTGAATCAGGGACTCGATTCTAGAGTTTTGCTCATTTAGTCTTTTTGGTACTCAGATTTGATCGATTTTGAGTTTCATATATCATTTTCTAATATTTTAGATTTTTTATGATTTTCTTGAATTTTCTGAATTAAATTGTAAATCTTTAAAACCGGTGTCGACCAGTGCCGCTGATCGATTCTCAGATTTCTACTTTACAAATGGAGTTGAATTTCTAGAAACTACTTACATTTATCTCTTAAATCATATTTTCTATCTAAATGTATTTTTGGAGATTTTTCAGAATTTATCAAAATCCGGCCGACCCGGTGTAGACCGGTATCGATGGTGGATTTCAGGATTTTTATTTTGAAAACGGGATTGCATCTCTAAAATCTGATTTCATCAGACATCTTAAAATAATATTTATTATTTTTTAGAATTGTTAGAAATCTTTCCGAGTTACTTTATTTTCCAAGCTTTTTGAAGTTTTCGGTGTTTTCCCAAATACTGGAATTTTATCCTGGTATTTTATTTTTCTCTTTTCTCATTTTCTCTCTCCCTCCTCAGACGCGAGTCTCACCAAGCATGGATCTAATCTTTAATGTAAAGATTTGCTTTCCTTCTGCATTTAATGCACTTCAAATCAACTATAATCAAGTCATCATGACTTTTGTCTCCTCTTTCAAACGCGACTCTCGCGTTTCATTTGAGACACGGAGCTGATCTCTGCGTCTGGCTCAAAATTGGCCGGACGTGGGTCTGGCTAGACGCGGCCCTCATTTTGAATGAGACGCAAGTCTCATTGGTTGTGATGGCAATCTTGTAATAATCAACTCTCCTTATATATATACACCCCCCTCCCTTTGTCTCTCTCATTTTGCTTTCTTCCTTCTTCTTCTAGCCAACCAAAGGCCACGGAACCAGCAGCAAACTAGCCACCATGGCTGCATTTTTAGGCCATCACCACCACCAACTCTTCCACCATCCTTCTCTCCATCTTCTCCTCCTCTATTCCAATAACAACAACAACCATAACACCAACTTCCCCAATCTTCTTCTTCTTCTTTCTTCCACCAAAACACCCATTTCCACCATTATCTTCTCCACCAATTCCACCACCACCTACACTACTTCGGCCATCAACAATCACGTAATCCTCTCCTCCTCGGCGTGCTCTTCCAATGAGCTACTCCATTGCTCTCCGAAACACCTTTTCAAAAACCCCAAAAATCCAAAATTAACTACACTTGCACTCCCCATTTTTCCTTGGGTTTGGGCTATCTCCATGGCAGCTAGCACCTCCGCCGCTGGCGCCGCCAGCGAGGCCTGGTCGGCCATCCCCCCATTTCCCTCTTTCTTTCTTTCTTTCTTCATTTCCTTCTTCTTTCTTTCTTTCCTTTATTTTCTTCCTTGTTCTCAGCACTCCCTCTTCCTGCGTCTCTCACGCACACTCTCTCTCTCTCTCCTGTCTTGTCTCTCTCTCTCTCTCACTGTATTGCTAGACGCGGAGGTCACCCCCGCGTCCAAGCAATTCTTTAACGCGGCCCTTAAGGTCTTGTGTTAACGCGACGTGGAGCTCATGCCCGCGTCTACGTTCTTCTCGTGTTATAGCTTAAATGCGGGTCTCGAACCCGCGTTTGTGGCTCTACGCGACGCGACTCCCGCATCTGCGACTCCCGCGTTTTCATTCTCGCTCCTTCTGGTTCATTCTCTCTCCTCTATATAATATAATATTTATTATATTGAACGCGTTCTCGCGTTGGTTATCTGGATTCTGGAGATCGGGGTTTCATAGTGTTCTCCGTATGTAGGCGAGTGTTCTCGTTTTCCTTTTGGACTTTCCCGCTTCGTCGGGTTGACTTGCTTGCATCGTATTATGTATTTGTAACTATATTCTCATTTTGTATTGGAATGTACTCCTGTATTTGCAAGTAGCCGAGAGCCCAGTATTGCATATGTATATACCTGTGATGAATGCTTGTGGAACTAACACCTTTGTAGGTACCCTTACCTTTAGGCCTAACCTCCAGGTTCAACCTCTGAGGTTTTAAAGTCCTCTGGACTTTCTCTATGCTACGCCTGGTAGGCGGACCTAACGTCAACACTTTACCGCTTATTCCGTCCGAGCGTAGTTACCCCGTGAGCTTGGCTTTATTGTAAGCGATAGTATGGCATTCATACGCTTATTGCGACACGTGTGTCTAGCTACGCTACGAGCGGTAATCTCGCCGAGCATGATAGCGTTCAGTGTGGTACATTAGCTTCGCTCCAGCCCCGCTTAGCTTCCCTTGGATGTTCGCTTGCTTGCTGAATTACTTGCCTACCAGTTATCGATTCTTTTATTAATGGTTGTGAAGAGTTTAAAACTTACTTATACTATTTTTCTGAAACTGCATGATTTTCTGGTATTCGTACCAATCTTGTATATCGTACTATTTTCCTGTATCGCCTGGCATGCTTTCACTTGATGTGCTTACATATACTATGCTGTCTCCTGTCACCTGCCTGATATCACCCTCATGTCATGTTATCACCTGATACCCGACATGCTACTACTTGACACTTTCTCTTATTATAACATGACTTATCACCCGTCTCTTGTCATATTAATACTTGACCTGTGATTATCACATTTACGAGAATCCTGTACCTGTTTTGTCCTGTATTATATACAGTGACCTGAATCATAATACTTATGTACTCCTGAATTCCTGATCATGTCTTGCATCTGTTATTCCTGTAAATTGATAATTACATAATAAATCATAAAAAAAGGAACAACTTACATTGGGTCGGGGAAAACTTATGGCTATCAATATATGTTCGTATTTACAGTGTACTAGATATGTTGTGCAACTAAATTTTCGGTCTGACTGAGGGCCTCCAGGAGACCGAGAGGAGTGCTGGCTCCCTCCTTCTTGGTACTATCTTGAAAATGGCATCCTATAAAACCCTCCTCACGCCTTGCGGCCGGTTCCGACCACCAGCTACGGAACGTCCTGGACCGTGGTCTCAGGCATGCAAAATATTGTTCGTTGATACCCCCGTTGGTTTCCAATAACAACCTTACTTTACTCAGATGTGGATATATGTGTGTTGGGATGCTAGTTCACATATCAAGACATCTGGGTAAGATGAGTAGTAATAATAATAAAAGATGATCCGTTATATGCTTTTCATGTTTGCTTGTATCAGGTTTTACTTCAGATTTCCGGTTTTATGATTATTATATTATACCTGCTTACATCTTGTTTTACCCCTTGTGTTCTATTCCACCAGTCTCATGCTCTTATCTTATCATACTCTGAGTATTCCCTACTTGATATCACTTACTATATAACTACTTGCTCCTGTATGCTGTGCCCACGACATGATTTTCAATGCATGTTTATGATTCAGATTTATCGATACACGTGCTATCCACGCTACTTGGCATTCACATACCTCGCCGGGGAGTTCTGACTCCCCTGGATCCTCATGTCTAGGTCTTGGAGCTTGGAGTGTGTGGATTCTTCCAGTTGCTGATCAGAGTGGCGCAGCTGAAGCGTGGATCTCCAGCAGACCGCCTGAAGCTCTATCCTTCCAGCCCTTGCTTGGCTCTAGAGTTTCCTGTTATGACTCTGAGCCTCCTTTTTACTGTTCATTATTGTAAATCTTTTGTATTCCCGCATTTGCGCCATATCGGTGATGTAATATTTTGTAATATTGTGTCACATCTGGTGATAACTTTGTAATTGTACTCATATGTTAGAATGTATAATGCACCACGTGCTTCCGTAATCTGATTCTTGCCTGTACTGATGCTTAGCGTATGTATGTGAGTGTATTTTTGACCTGCGTATATACGTGACAGTAACGTCTTCGACCCGCCGGATCGGGGCGTTACACAACTCCTGCCAAGTTTCTTCCTTCATGTCTAGAGGTTTTTTCTCCCTCCCGAATAGTGCTTTCTTCAACCCGCTCTGAGTAAGGATGGCATTCATTCTAATATGTCATCTGCTGAAATTGATGACACCATTAAATTTTTTAATTTTGAATTTGATGGCATACATCTTCAAGTTGAGCTTGCTTTGATATAAATTGTTGTGAATTCAGGGACGTCCCCACGACGGATCGACTGGAACATCGCAGCGGAAACAAACTACAGGATCTACTAAGGCAACAAGAAGAAGAGAAGAAGAAGTTATTCTAAAGTAGATAGAAAGCCAACATCACAATATAACGTGGTTCTACCAATCAAACAGATTGTGTGTACGTCTATAAAGAAGGGGAGAAACTTTATTAAAACTTTGGGGGAGTACAATAAGAATTACTTATACATCACGCTAAGAAGATTACAAGTCCTTGATGGCCGCCAAGAACAACGAACCCTTGTGGCTAGGCTTCTCTCACGAATCTCTCACCTAAATGAATTACACCCTTAAGAATTACAAACTCATTAGATTACATTGAAGACCACCCAAAGGGGTTATTGATAGACTATAGAACTCTTCTAGTCCTAAACAAACTTCATCAATACGAACAATCACCGCCTCAGAATAAAGAAACCCAAATCCAAATCGAATCTAGAAACAGATCCAGAAAAGAAAGCTGCAAGACCTGACATTAGTCGACTAGGCCAGGGTACTAGTCGACTAATACCATGTATTAGTTGACTAGGCCCAAATAATAGTCGACTACTCTGACAAGATTCGGAACCTAACTCTCTGTTGGCCAACCTAGTCGACTATACAAAGTATTAGTTGACTAATTCATGTGATTAGTTGACTATACCCAGTATTAGTCGACTGGTACAGTGCATATCTCCTTATGCATGTCCGTTCTTTGATCTCTAAAGTTTCGTCTACCTTTACGACGTATTCCAGTCACAAATACTAACAAATACTACTCTTAACAAACAGAAATTTTTGAGTTGATTGAGTTGTGCAGTTGAAATCTACTATCAGAAACAAAACACCTGCACTCCCCTCAAGTTATGTAACGGGATATCAACAGTCAAATTGATGCATCTTGTCTTCTGCATATGCTGTTCACCTTTGACCTGGAACAAGTTGCTCATAGTTCGTCCTATCCTTTTGTTCCCTGTGCAGTGGCAATCCAAAGGATGAGCCCGGTGCGATTGTATGCCATGTTGCTCAATCTTTTCTGCGGTTTGGTTCGTATCAGATTCATGCTTCCAAGGGCAAGGAGGATCTTGAAATTGTTCGTATCTTGGCAGACTATGCGATTCGCAAGAGTGAGGATTTATCTTTTGGAGCTGGGCAGGAGGGTTTCTGCAGTAGTTGATTTAACATCTAAAAAATATGCAGGTGATCATTTTTTGTTCTCGTGCACTTTTTTTGTTGGTTGTGTTCCGTTTTTGATTGTACACAACATAGCAGAGGAGATTCTTAAAGAGTGTAATATTTACATTCTTTGATGGATTATATCAGCCTGGTCGGTTGAAGTTGCTGAGCATACTGCTTCCTTGATTGCTAGCTGACAGGGGGTTGGTTTCACCAATGGGTGTGCTGAACACAGACAACATGAGCATATTGGGTCTAACTATTGATTATGGACCATTTGGTTTCTTAGATGCTCTTCATCCAAGTTACGCTCCAAATACCACTCACCTACTGCTTTGCAAACCAGCCAGACATTGGCTTGTGGAATATTGCACAATTTACTACAACTTTGGCAGCTGCCAACTTGATCAGCAAAGAGGAAGCAAATTATGCTATGGAAAGGTACTGTCAGTTCTGTTTGATCATCATCCAGGATTCTTTTAATTTTGATATTGATGTTTATGTTCGTACACGGTACAGATACGGGAATAAATTCATGGATGAATATCAATCCATAATGACCAAAAAAACTTCGGCTAGTTAAGTACAATAAACAGTTGATCAGTAGCTCCTCAACAACATGGCTGCTGATAAAGTAGACTGCACGAATTTCTTCCGCTTGCTTTCCAGTATCAAGGCTGACCCTGGCATTTATATTTACTGTTTCCACATTGGTCAGCAATTAGAAATTATTCTCCTCCAAAATGCATGAAAAACATACAGCTGGTGAGTGTTTAATTAGATTTTTTTTCATTAAGATTATAATCTTGCTCAGTGTTGTGACCCACTGCCTATTGGTAGAGCATGTTAGCTAAACAAAGAGTCTTGCTCCAATGAACTTTTCTGAGAGTTTGGAGGCTGCTCCACCGTTCCCCTTGTTTTATCCCTGTTTTATACCTGTTGCTCCAATGTTAGTACCAATCACGCATACAACTGTTGGGAATATGAAGAATATATGTGAATCTTTGAATTGAATTACGGCGAGATCCGTTGATCGAATCAATTGGATGATGGTTGGAGTGTGTTCTCCTTCCATTGGGGATGAACGTGGTATATTCACATGTTCAATTCCGACTTCGAATGAATGAGATATTTAAGCCTAAAGATTGCCTAATTCAAAGCCAAAATGGGACTAAAGGTAGCTAAAGGTATTTAGTCCCACATTGGCCATGAGATGAAAGTTTGAAGTATTTAAATAGAGAAAAATGGGAACAAAGGGCGTGCCATTTGGGTACTTGGAGTTGGGCTTGGGCTCGGGTCCGGGTTCGGCTCAGGCTTGGCTCGGTTCCCTACCCCTTTTGGTTCTTTTTGAACCGGGTCTCACGGGTCTGGGTTCGGGTTCAGTCTGGGCATGGGTTCGGCTCGGTCTGGGCACGGGTTCGGCT
>JAVJIF010026185.1:0-18323 GCA_038442645.1 Agave tequilana | reverse complement strand
TGAGATGAGCTCCCCCACGATCGGCGAGCTCCAGACACAATCGGCGACGGCTCCACAGGATCGGCGACAATTAGATCTGTAAAAAAAATTGATCAAAATCAAAAAAATCAAAATACTCAAATTTAAACCTAGAAACTAAAATTAAACCTAAAATTAAAACCTAAAAACCTAAAATTAAACTTTAAAAATTACCTCGTCGTTGCCGCACCGCCGCCGCCGGAGAGAGATCGAGAACGAGAGAGCGCGGAGAGAGATCGAGGACGAAAGAGAGGAGAGAGAGATCGAGAATGAGGGCATCACAGGGTGGTTTATTCAAACGTAGCGGCTTTTTTTTTACCCGGACCCGCCTCATCGTGTCGCGAGTGTGTCTAACCGGGTAAAACCCGATATGCGTCGACGACACGGTCCGATCTGTGTCGGACACGGCCGAACCGTGTCCGTTCCCGACACGGACACGACCTGGATCTGGCCGTGTCCATGCTTTATAGATGGTGGCCGTTGCTGTAATGTTGTTCCCTGATTTTCGCCAACTTTAGGTTTATCTGGGCCTTGCGAGATGATGGTTATACTGTGCTGTGGTTACATATGAATCCAGGCTGGCTTAAAACTTTTAGTGGGAGTCTAAGAGCAGTAGTTCTAAACAACTAGCAAACGCTGATGCAGTATTTCTAGCAATTGCTACTGGGTGGTGACTACCACACGTTTTGCCTTCTTAAAAGACCTAAGTAATCGATGTCACGTGTGCTTGTTCGCCATGGAGCCCTCCAGTTCCTCCTAATATAAGATGTTTGCAACCTCATCTTCAACATGCTATCAATATCATTATGGAAGTCCTCGGCATCTCTATTTTTTTGAAAAAGTTTTCTTTAAATTGATCCTCAACTTGAGCTCCTTCAGCTTCCTTTTCAGTTTCACTTCTAACATCTTTACTTGATTGGTGGATTCACCATATCCGAAGCATTGCATATGGGGCATGCATTTGACCTTCTGAACTGATACAACACTGAGACAGTTGGATGCAAATATTGTTGATTCTTATTTGGATGCTGGTACTATTAATAAAATTAGTTTTTTTCAAAACGTATTAACACAGTGCTGCCAGAGTAAATGTGAATCTTCACCCTTCTGTTTACCAAGACAATGGGGTTTCAACCATTGTTTCAGATGTTGGCCGATTTTGATATATATCGGCAATATCTTATCGGGTTTTGAGGTACCCGATATGATATTAGCTCTATCATATCGGCTGGTATCGGATTCGAGATTGCCTATATGGGCTGATATTGACAAACAATATTGCCGATATTGATACTTAAAACCATCGGCTGATACCGATATCGGATTTTAAATCATGATTTCAACACTAACTAATCTTTGTCAAGGAAACCAAATTCGGAATCCTAATTCAAACACATCGGTGAATATGTTCTCAGCTCAAGATTTCATGGCGCCATCTAAAAGTGACAGCATACACAACTAGATTACCTAGATTACCTCCTCTGTGGTCTTAGTGATGATTTTGTAATGATCTTTTATACCTAGTTTGTTGTTGTATATCTTGAAAAGAATTAAACTTGGATTTCATAGCATGTTATGGGAGGTGATGATACCAGAGACCAGCGAATTAGGTATCATATGCTTCAATCTTGTGTTCATCAGTTTGTGTCTGTGCTAGTGTTGGATTTCATAACCATTGACAATGGGAGGCTATGCACCACAATCTCTTAAATCATGTATTGTATGCTTAAATCTTATGTTCATCATGCCCCCTGCCCCCTTTCCTTGTGTAACTGAGATCTTGGGTTGAACTGCAGTTGCTTGTGTAACTGGGATCTTTTCTTGTGTGCTATAAGAACTGTTTTACATATTTTTGTCTTGCCGTTTGTAATTATTAGGTTCAATTGCAGTTGTTTGCGTAACTGAGATCTTTTCTTCTGCCATTCTGTACCAATCTGTAGACCCCATTGATCCTGGTGGACGGCCTTGTTCACCACTTCTACAACGACGACAGCTCTACTCAGGTCCAATGTCAAAGTTAAGAATGCTCATGATATGTCGGATGGCAAAGCCTGAGGAGGTTCTAATTGTGGAAGATGAAAATGGCAACATTGTCCGTGAAACTATGAAAGACAATGACGTTCTTGTTCAGTATAAGGTTCTGTGCTACTTATGTGAAATTCAAGTTTTTTTTAAATTTTTTTTCTCAGTGTTGTCTGTGGCATTAGAGTTGATAGTTATTATGTTGGAGACAATAGGTTTGTTGCATTATGTAAACCACAGTAAAAAAAAAAACAGAAGTTATAATAAATATGAAGAAACAACCTGAATAAATTATGGTTAGGCAAACAACCCACTTCAGAATTAAATGTTTTATCTTCAGCTTATTATTTTGTAGAATCAGCAATGACGATCTGTACTAGTTTATAGTTATGTGGTATGGATGCGCTTTTGGGAACATTGCCACATCCTCAAATTGGTTTATGCAGTCAACGACGCATCTTACATTTCCATCATATGGGACCAAATCTGCTAACTTCTTTCCAGTTCTAAGAGGGATTATGAAGTAAAAAATAAGCCTAGAAGCTAAAAGAGGGAATCTTGAGAAATTGTGAGAAGTGGGTTTGTTGAAGTTCCCAGTATAGTTGATGCTGTCAGACGTATATCAATGCTCCATTTGTTGGAATCTTTGATGCTACCGCAGTCTTTGATAATTTTGTTGCGTGGGGTTATCTCTTGGTTTCACTCTGTCAATGATGACTTTTTTTTTTGGATTTGAGTAGATGGAAACGGTGCTCTTTAGGACTCCAGTTGAAACCAATAAATATTGCCCTGCCTGCCATTCAGATTAGAGTAGGTGGAGGTTCTCCAAGGATACGTAACCCTTTTTTCTGCAATCTGTAAGACTTGCAGCACTCAAACTAATGTTGATGAGCTCAGATAGTTTATGTAAGTGTTGAGTGTCGACGAATATGCCCATGGCTATGATCATTTCTAGTTAAGGAATTTTATATGAAAAACATAATGTAATGTGTTTCACGGGGATAACTGTAATTTCTTCTCACAACTCTGTTGGCATCTTTTTTTGCTCCAACATTCCATTCTAATCTACGATTCTTTGATGCAGATCATGAAGGAAACATTGATATATTTATCACACCTTGATCACGAGGATACTGAGCAACAGGTATTTTTCAACTGGAATTCTTGTTGTCATATTTCAATTTTAGACCTTTCTATATCTAAAGAACCAGAAACTTTTTTTTTCCTGTGGTCTTGTGATGATTTGCTAACCATTTTATGCATTTTGGTTACACATGTAGCTTGTGGCTTCCTTTTTTATGTTAGCTGATTCTCGAAGAATCAAATTTCAATTTACCTGATATGCATCTAGAATGGCACCAAGGATAATATAGAATTTCTAAGATCGAGTTGTTGAGCATTTTTGTGGTTGTTGATTGCTTAGCCTTTTCTTTTCTATTTTCTGGTCAGAGTGGAACATAGAACGAGTTGTTGAACATATAATGCGCACTTGGATGCATTTTTATTTTAATTGTGTAATATGTTCTGCATGCACGTTATGTATGTGTGTAGTCTTCATGTTGTTCTATTTAAAAATACTACAATCTGATTCAGTGATGTTAAGGCTCATGCATGCAGCATGCACATGCAATTGGTTATGTATGTATCAGTCATTCGCTTGTTTTAGTTATTCAATAAAAGGCAAAAGATAGTAGTTGCATTTTGAGGAGATTGTTGGATTATATCAGATGATGACTTCCATTTGTCTATTTTTTATGCTTGGAATGTGTTAATTCCATTTGAATGATTTGTATCATTTCTTTCAGTCATTGTGCATTATCCTTGTGTTTGCCCTTTTATTTGCTTTTAAAGAAATTGTGTGTGACTTTTGACTGTTATTCATTTTAAGAATTATGGTTCACCTGTGGATTAGTAATAAAATATTGTCTTGAAATGTTTGATATGAGCTCCGAAATGTACTTTCCCCCATATTCTCTAATTACTTGTGAAGTGGTGCTGTAGTTATTGATGATTGTATATATTTCAAAAATTATATTTACTCCTAACCATGGATATTGCTGAGTGTCATCCATGTGTTGTTTCAGCTGCATCATAGTTCTTAAGTAATTTACTCGTTACCTTTGATGACATCTCTTGTTTTTGTTGCATCACGGACTATATATTCTTTGGTTCAGCTTTGTGAATTTTGAGTTCAATTCTTATTGAACTTCTTTCAAAGTTTACTGGGTACTGCTGCTGTCAGTATTTTTTAAATTTGCTTTAATTTACTTCATTTAGTTAATTATACAAGTTTAGTTGAGAAAGTTTCCCTCGTAAATAATTATCTTCCTTTCTGACTCTAGATGTTGAAGAAGCTAAGTAAACAATTGAACGGGGAGGATTGGACTTGGAATAACTTGAACACTTTATGCTGGGCTATTGGATCAATATCTGGGTCTATGATGGAGGACCAGGTACATTCCCTATCTTGTTAGAACTCATGTCAACAGCTCTCTGTACTGTTCTCCAACTCGTCAATTGGTTATAGTAATGATAGATATTGCTTTTATGCTTTAGATGGTTGATTGTTGGACATGTCTGTTTCCTTGCTTTTTCTAAGGAAGCACTCTGATTTGCATTGCTTCTTTACAGTTCTCTGCTTATACTTAATGATATTTTATAAATGAAAACGAAAAGTTTATCAAGTTTCCGAATCGGATGTTTAGGCAGTTATCCAGTTCATGCCAATATCGGTAAACATCTACTTGTATGTTAGGGAAATACCTTTTCTGTCACATATATTTGTTACACATTTCTCATTATCTTTTGAAATTTTCCCTGAGGTCCTGACAAGACTTTGCTGCATTTGTATCGAGATTGAACTGTGGAATAATCTAGAACCTTCTTCGTATCCCTTTAATACTTGCATGGTGATACTACTACCGTATAAAAAAAAATTACCTATTTACAGTTCTCTAAAATGTATGTTGAATCCTACATTTTACATGGGACTTTCTGGTTTTATTTTATACAATATTAATTAGGACAAGAAGTCTTTCATACCAAAAATTTGAAAGTGATTTTGTTTTTTTATCATTCTTATTAAAAAAGTATGAAAAACTAACTTAATCTTAGATCTAGTATACCTCTATCTTAATACTCTGTATATAATCAGAGTTATGTCTTAATACTCTGTGTAATCGGCAAAACCCAAAATACTTTTACTTGTTCACGCATATCCTGAGACAAAGCTGGGCCCTCTCTCCCTCCCTCCCTCCCTCCCTCTAAGTTGTTTGTGAGTCTCTTGGTGTCCTATATTAAAAGAGCTTAAGTATTAGATAATCAACTGAAGTAATGATGGTGGTTCCTCAGTGATCTTTGTTATGGAGAGGTGTTGCTCATTGTCTGATTTTGTTGGAAGAATTTTTGGAACTTTAATGATATCTTTTGCACAGGTTCTACAAGAAAGAGTGAGAGTTCTCTCAGTTTGCATGTTGAAATTGAGGTGCCTGATCTTGAAGATGCCCATAATAATAATTCTTCATTTTGGACTATGTTGCATGGACACAACCACTCTGATTCGGACACGACACGCCGATATGTGGCAAATTCTTAAAAATACACATTACATGTGTGTTTGACACGACACAGTCTATGATTGGAGTGTCATTGATTTTGGAAAAGGAAATGTCACAATTAACTTGAACAATTAAAAAATTATAGAAAACTTAGATATACATGAAGTATTTCCTTTTATATAATTAGATCTTAATCTCTCTGGTTGTTTCTTTATATCTAACAAGTTGTTTGCATTGTGGTTTTCCGCCCTGTTACATTTTTCTTTTTTCCCCTTTTTTGGTTTTGATGCTCATTGCTGTTTTTATGCAACTATTAAACAGTCATTAAGTTATATGCTGTCCTGAAGGAGATCTTGATTTGCTTTTTTTTTTTTTTTGGCATATTTTTATCTTGTGCAGGAGAATAGGTTTCTTGTAATGGTAATTCGTGATCTCCTGAATCTGTGTGAAATCACGAAAGGGAAAGATAACAAAGCCGTCATTGCTAGCAACATCATGTATGATTTACATATGCCTGATTGTCTGGTACATTTGGGGATTATGCTAGGTACTTGATTGGTTTTGTATGTTATGATCTTTAGGTATGTTGTTGGACAGTATCCAAGGTTTCTCAGGGCTCACTGGAAGTTCCTGAAAACAGTTGTGAACAAGCTGTTTGAGTTCATGCATGAAACACATCCAGGAGTTCAGGTGAGCTCTGGCTCTCTTTCATTTGGAGTCTCTTTCATTTCTGCCATTGTGCTAACTGTATATATTTTGTGGTCTTTTCAGGATATGGCATGTGACACTTTCTTGAAAATTGTCCAGAAATGCAAACGTAAATTCGTACTTATGCAGGTAGATTATATTTTTCCTGTACTGTTGTTTTCTCTACTGTCTTGCTGTTTATTAATTTCTATTATTTATATTTGTTGTTCTAGGTAGCAAGTTCTTGGTACTATGTAGATAAACAACTATGCCTCACTGTGCGATCATACTTATTCTATACCTTGTTCTGAAAACTTATCAGTGATTCAGTATGATGATATGATCATGATTTCAATTTTCCTCTAAGGATTGTTGTCAATATGACCATGCAACTGCCCAGGTAGCAAGCTAGGCAAGTGGAGCTGAAAATGTAAAACATTCATGGAGTTTCTATGTGAAAAATATGTGCTTTCTATATAAGATTTTGATACACTTACAGCTGGTAAGCCTATTCTGTGATAGAACTAACCAATTTTATTGTTATAATCAAACTGAGATGAAAAACAATGTAGTTGACATTATTTGCTACCATATGTATTTCAGTTGAGATGGTGATTGTTTAAAGGAAAACAAATACTGGGAGACCTCTTGCTAACCCCAGAATTGCAATTAGTTTCACTTGCATCTTCCTAAACATATTAATCTCCATGGTATAGCAATATTAAAGGGGGAAAAGGCTCCTTCGGGGAAGAGAAGTTGGTCTCAGAAGCAAGAAGAAATGCTATTATGTTAATTAGTGGACATGATGAATGGATCTTCTGAACAGAATGTTTGCTTATATTTCAGGTCGGTGAGAATGAGCCATTTGTTTCTGAACTTCTTTCTAGCCTTCCAAAAACAGTTGGAGACCTTGAGCCTCATCAGATTCATACCTTCTATGAAGCAGTAATACATATATTCCCTTCTACTGACAAAGGTTATGCATCGTCTCTTGAGAATTAGTCATTTGTACTTTCTGTTCTTGAAGGTCGGGCACATGATCCAAGCAGAATCTGAAGCTACAAAGAGAGATGAGTATCTGAAAGGTTAATGGAGCTTCCAAATCAGGTGATAGATTTTACTCTTTTTACTGTAATTATGTAATATCTTCGTTGAACCTCTTCCTTTAGTTTTACTTTCTTCAAGTTATTCTTAATGTTTTTAGATCACTGTACCCTCATGTAATAACTTTCTGGGATGCATTTGTCTGTGTGTGTAGAAATGGGCAGAAATCATTGGACAAGCAAGCCGAAGTGTTGATATTTTGAAAGAACAAGATGTCATAAGAACTGTTCTTAATATATTACAGGTACTTTTGTTAAGGTGTAAGTTGGGCAGTTTCAGAGTTTCGGTAAATTTATCTCCATGTAAACATCCATCAGTTACTAGCTTGCTTGTTACAATGGGGTGTGATGCATTATTTGGTGGTTGACAGACAAATACAAGTGTTGCTAGTTCCCTTGGGACATTTTTCTTTCCACAAATATCATTGATATTCTTGGACATGCTACTGTGTACAGGTATGTTCTGATCTACCATCTTACTGTATTTGAACTTGTGGATCTAATAAATTTTTCTTGATTAATTTTCTGTTATTTTACAGAATGTACAGTGAGCTTATATCTAGTAGTGTAGCTGAAGGGGGGCCCTATGCTTCCAGAACTTCTTTCGTGAAGCTTCTGCGGTAATGATTAAAGCTGCTAAATCTGTGCATTTGAGGTTTCTCTTATCTTTAAGAGTCTGAGGAGTAACCTGTGTTCCTTGTTGTATATACAAACAGATCTGTAAAGCGGGAAACTCTCAAGCTAATTGAAACGTTTTTGGACAAGGCTGAGGAGCAGCCACATATAGGCAAGCAGTTTGTGCCACCAATGATGGACCCTGTCCTAGGCGATTATGCTAGGAATTTACCTGATGCGAGGGAATCAGAAGTCTTATCCCTGTTTGCAACAATAATAAATAAGTATGTTCTGCATTTCTCTGATTAACTCTCGATTTTGTTCTTTTGCATTACCTAACCTAGCAATATTAGTATGCTTGTATTTCCTTTGTCATGTACTAGTTTTCTTAAAAGGATTTTTTTACTTTTTTTTATTCTCGTTCTTTCTAAATACAGAATGTTACCTTATAGCAAATTGGTACACTTGTTTTTCTTTATCTGGTACTAGCTTTTAGAAAGGATTTTTTACTATTTAATTTCTTTCTTTCTATATACTAATTGAGAGATATGTTCCAATGTTTTCCGTTTTTAAACAAGATAATTGAATCATGTATTCTCCGCGATTATTTCCTCATAGTTATGTGCTGCTTCAAGTATTTAATTGTACTGTCATTTTTTTTTGGGTATGGGTGTTTATAGTGGAGACTTGAGTGAAATACACATTTTGACAAAATAACATGTATAATGTGTATGTATCTATTAGCCTATATCATAATTTGTTATGGGTGGCAAGTGGCAGACTCAAGATTTGGATGAGATACAATTTAAGCTCTTATAGGGCGTCAAGTTTTACAATTTGTTAATGATCAATGAAGACTAGAGGTATGAAAGTTAAATCTTATTTGTAATGGTGCTATACTTGACCCTTTTGTTGGACTGAGAAAGCAAAAGAACAATCTCTCTCTCTCTCTCTCTCTCTCTCTCTCTCTCTCTCTCACACACACACACACACACACACACACAAAGCGCGCATATGCACATATGCATGAAGCTTATGTTGTATGGTCTACTTGGCAAATTTTAAACTGTTCAGCAGATTTTATTTAAGCTTGTTATTATATCCTGAAATGTAAAACCTTTATTTGTGGACCGTAATAATATACAATATACTCATCGCTATATGTCCTTGCTGATTGACTTAGGATGCCAGTGCAGTGCAATGGGTATGTTTGAAACTGCCACTTAACGGTCATAAACATCAGCAAAGCAATCTTCCCATCTTTCACTATTGAATGAAACTTTATACATGCTCTAGAGAAGGATGAATGGTCTAGCTAACTTGGTTGTAATGATCTACTCAGATTTCTTGGTTATGTCACATTTTCATAAAACAGGTTGCAAATGATTATCACTGTTTAGACAACTTATCAGTAAATTTGCACAACATTGAATCTTATTTTAGTTTGTGGACTTTGGTGGTGTAATTCATGGCAGCAATGTTAACTTACAACTGTATGTGCAATCATTTTTTTATCGTTCTTATGTTTTAGCTGTGTTAAGAGTTGAAGTTCGCACGTTTTAGTCTTTTCTTCTTTAAAACGCGCCACAACTGTTTGCTTTCTTTTGAATGCTAGATATAAAGGTGTAATGATGGAGGATGTACCTCGTATATTTGAAGCTGTTTTCCAGTGCACTCTTGAGGTGAGTACCACACAAGTTACTAGGTTTGTTTCTTATTTACGTCTATGCATGACAAGCATCACTCTTTTTTCTGCAGATGATCACCAAGAATTTTGAAGATTATCCAGAGCATCGGCTCAAGTTCTTTTCCCTATTACGAGCAATTGCTACACATTGTTTTCAAGCTTTATATCAGTTGTCAAGTCAGGTTAGCGTAACTATTTTTTGTCTTAGAATGTATGCAGTGCAAGCATGCATTTTACAACATTTACATAGTTATATATTTGATATATAGTTATGTCTGCACACTTCTGAAATGCAAACCCAACTATTTGGGATACAGGCATTTTGCTGTTATTGTTGTTGATGATGTGCGGTGGTGGTGATGTATTCTCTCATATATTCATATATAAATTATATTTTTATCCTTGCATTGTTCACATGGACAGCAATTGAAGCTTGTCATGGACTCTGTCATTTGGGCTTTTCGGCACACGGAAAGGAATATTGCAGAGACTGGTCTTATTCTTTGTTAGAGATGCTGAAGAATTTCCAGGTCTGATTGCCATCCAATATTGTTTTCCGTTGCGTGAAATTTTATGTATCTTACGATTTAATGTGTTCTTGCCTACAGGCTTCAGGGTTTTGCAATCAGTTCCACAGGACTTACTTTTTAACAATCGAGCAAGAGATATTTGCTGTTTTGACAGACACCTTTCACAAACCAGGATTCAAGCTGCATGTTTTGATTCTTCAGCATCTGTTTTGTCTGGTTGGTTATTCTTCCCATCTTTGCTTGTTTCTATCATTCTCTCTGTTGCTTAAGTTTGATTGTTGGGTGTATGCCAGGTGGATTCTGGAGCATTAACTGAGCCCTTGTGGGATGCTTCTACTGTTTCTTATCCTTACCCAAATAATATAGTATTTGTTCGTGAATACACCATAAAACTTTTGGGATCATCATTCCCTAATATGACTCTAGCAGAGGTAATCATCCCATTCCGCATGTCTGCTTTGCTCTCCCTTGGTTATTTGGCTGAAATTTTATCTATTTATTCTTCCCAGGTGACGAATTTTGTTGATGGCCTGTTTCAGTCGAAAAGTGATCTCCCAACCTTTAAAAATCACATTCGAGATTTTCTTGTACAGTCCAAAGAATTTTCAGCTCAGGTAATATTGAAATGTAAAATAATCTGCATACTATTTTATGCTATTTCTGGGTTCGTGGTTAATTGCAACTCCAAGTTGCTGTTGATGTGTTTTGGGAGCTGGGGCATGTTTCTTGTTTGCTGCTGTTATTCAACTGACATGTTCAGATCTGCACAAAATCTTATCAGTAATAGTAGTAGTAGTAGTTATCACGGACACGGGTGTCGGACACGATACGGAAACGGACACGTGATACTGCAAAATAAAAAAAAGGATTCGGGGACACACCAATGAATATTTATTATTATTATTATCATTATTATTATATATAAATAAATTTGTAAAATCTCAGTTAAGTGATCAACAAATTAAAATATCAATCAACACGTGCACAAACTATAAAATATCATAAGTTTATAACAAAGTTATAACCGAAGACCATAAGTTCACAAGTCATCAACTAAGTCAACAACTTAACATCACAAGTTACGTTTCTAGGCATAGAAGCCTTGAATCTCATTTCCGCCTGCTCCATATCTTGTATTTGCCCCTTATGTTGTAGGGTTTAACCGTTACAACATCTTTATTTCTTATCCGTTTATCCGCAGGAGATGTGCTTTGACTCTTGAGTATGATCCGTTGAATGTTTCAAGGCAATAACTACACTTCCATCGCCAATTTCCTCCCCCCCCCTCAATTTTTCACTTCAGATGCATACTTCCAGAGAGGTGTATGATCATCCAATATTTCACTTGAAGAACCTTCCATTGAAGTCATATTGCTATAAACATAACAACATAACATTATTATTTGAAGCAATTTTTCTACACAATCAACATACACAATCAGTTATCCACAACACAGTCAACAAGCCAACATACTCAAGCAATTTTTCTACAAGATCATCTCCCTAAGAATTAATCCACAACATTTTCACATATCCTAAGGAACTCATATTCAAAGCAATTAATATCCTAAGCAATTTTTCACATAATCCACATAATAATTTTCACCTATCCAATTAATCCACATAATTTTTGTTCTCTCTGCTCCTCTCTTTAATCTCTCCCCCCCAACGTCTCCATCTTTCTCGTTGCTCTCTCTTTTTGCTCTCTAACTCTCTGTCTTTACTCTCTCTTCTCTCAGAGAGGGAGAGCAGAGAGAGTTAGAGAACATAAAGGGAGAGATAGAGGGGGAGACAACAGAGAGAGATCCCTCTCTGAGAGAGCAGGGACAGAGAGTTAGAGTGCAGCGAGAGAGAGAGATGGATAGACACTGGGGATCGAGAGAGAGAAGAGAGGGAGAGCAGAGAGAGAGTTAGAGAACGTAGAAGGGGAGAGAGGAGAGACAACAGAGAGAGATCCCTCTCAGAGAGAGTAGAGACAGAGAGTTAGAGAGCAGCGAGAGAGAGAGAGAGACACTGGGGATCGAGAGAGAGAACAGAGGGAGAGGGGTAAAGTTACCTCTGGATGATGGTGAGGAGATCGCTACTAGAAGGAAGCTTCGACTAGGTTGCAGCTTGAGGACGACGACGAGAGGACAAGAGGGCATCTTCGACCAGGTTGGGGCGAGAGAACGATGACGAGAGGAGAAAGTTGCTGCTTCGACTGCGAGGTTGTAGCTTCGACGAGAGGACGATTGTGAGAGGACAACGGTGAGGTTGCAGCTTCGACGACCACCTTCGACGGCGAGAAGACGAGTTAGGGTTCTCCTTTGGGGATTTGATCGTGCAGAGAGATGAGTTCTGCTGTGAATTAGGGATTTAGGTTATTTAATAGTATTGGGTCAGGTTCAATCACACGAATCCACAAACCCAATCACCCGAATCGTGTCCCCCATTGAGTTGGACCGTGTCGGGTGAGTCAACTCAGTCGGACTCGTGTCGGACTCGTGTCGTGTGCGTGTCTGACATGTGTCAATGCCTGACACGTATCCGATACGGACAAGGATGGCTGGGCAGTGTCTGTGCTTTATAGGGTAGTAGAATAAAAGAGACTGCAAAAATCTTGAAGGATCATGGACCTGCCCACAATACTCTCTAGGTCTCTTGCTTATGTAGTTATTGATACTTTCTTTTTTGCTTAACCATCTTTTGATTTTACACAGCAGTAGATATGTTACTACCTTGAGATTGTTAAGTGTTGTTGAGTAGTACAACTGCTCTACTTGGATTGTGAATCTTGAACAGCATTCTCTTTGGTCCTCCCGATGTTTGATGTCTGTTAAATGAATCCTTATTACTTGGTTCTGGACATGTATTATATCTTAAAATGGATTTATAAAGTTAAAATTTTGAAAAGATAATTTTCACTGAGAGGAAAGAAAAATTAGCTGCTTTGTTTTTTTTACTAAGTTGTGATATCATTGTTCTTCTAGCTAATAAAATCTAATCCTAGTCTAGTATTCCAATATGAGTTTGTACTATCTGTTGAAATGGCATACATGTTGGAACAGAAGCATTTGCAAGATTATAGAAAGAATAAGCGTACAGAATGTCATCAGTCGTTGGCATATTTTCAGTGTTTTTCTAGTTGACTTGCTATGTGTGGTTTTTAGACGCGGTTTGAATATTTTCTTCCAGTTCTGATCTGCTTGTTTACTTGTTTTTTCTTTTTCTAATTCTAACTTTAACGTGCAGGACAACAAAGATCTTTATGCAGAGGAGGCAGCAGCCCAAAGAGAACGGGAACGCCAAAGGATGCTGTCGATTCCAGGGCTTATTGCCCCGAGTGAGTTGCAGGATGAGATGGTGGATTCATAGTGTTCAACCAACAATTTGACAGTGCTAATCTCAAGAATCTTTTTGTCTCCCCTTTCCTAATTCTATGGAGCCCCTCCATCATTTGCCAAATTTGTGCCCGAAGCAATTGACAGAGTGCCCAATTTGATCGTAGAATTTTTCCCCTCCCTTCTTTAGTCTTAGGTATTTTTTCCCCGTAAATTTGATCGGGGAGATGTGGGGGGAAGAATGTTAGAAATTGCTGCTGTTGCAAGGACTGTTTGGACTGCTTGTGATACTTGTCAGCGATTAGTTGAGGTAGCAGCAGTTTCTTGTGGCGGCAAAGTCCTCGCATATGACATTTGTTGCAGCCATCAGTTCTGTGTAGCACGGGGTGGTTCGTTTGCCATGGCACCCTTCCCTAAAGCAACAAGATTTGACACTAGGAGTTCTCTGCATCTCATCTGCTTGCGAAATATTGTGTTCTCTAAATTGTATTATGTAATTACCTCACCCAAACAAAGATGGGGGAAATTGGCATTTGTTGCTTTTCAAAATTATATATATTTTCCCACTTATTTTGTTGCATTTTGTGTGTTTGTGATTGTGTAAGTTGCAACTTGGTTTCTTTTTCTTCTTCGTGTTTGTGCTGCGATTGATGCTTGCAGTGATGATACCTGTTCATGCAGAATTCTTCGGTAAATGTTTGCTGGTGAATAATGCTTGTGTTTGCGTTGCTACCAGTGATAATGGCAGCAGTCAGCGTAGAACCTGAACCTGAGCCCCTTTTTGTGCCCCTTTCGGTCTCTAATTTGCCTTCGCTACTCCTAGAAAATGCTTGCTTCATATTATCTCGGAGACATCGGATGTTAAAATCTAGCTCTCGATGGATGCTTGCCTCTTATTGAGCTCTCTTTCAAGTTCTGCTTGCTGTCCCTTCGTGTCATCGTCAGCAAAGCGTTCTGAAATGTGCTGTGATCTATTCTCTGGTTCTGTTCTCTCTTCCATTGTCTTGTGACTGGAAGGCTTTGTGTGCGCGCGCCCGCGCGTGTTGGGGTATGCGGGTGTGCGTGTTGGCGTGGGGCGGGTGTTTCGTTCTAACCCGAACTTGAACCCAAATTGCATTGGGTCTGTATTGTAAGCTGACCAATCATACCCCAATGTGAACAACTCTTTAAGGAGTTCCTGGAGACAGGATGCGTGTATTCAATCATGCATACCGAGACCATGCAACCAATCTCGCTATTCCTTTTACGATCCTCTCTCTCTCTCTCTCTCTCTCTCTCTCTCTCTCTCTACACTTCATTTTCTGCCTCACGGCAGCGAACAATTTCTTCCTGGAAAATAATCTGTAGAGGCGAACAATTTTTTGACAATTGTTTAGCTCATGTGTCGTAGTTGTCATTGGTTTTTGTTTAATTTCAATTGAACTTCGTTTGACTCAGTTTTTTATTGAGTTATAGTTGCTTATATCTTAATTTAGACTTGTATTAATTTTTGAGTTTTTTTTTTTTTAATTTAGAACCTATCGGGTATGATGGAAAACTTCTCTTTGTAAGAGTCTATTTACAAAGACTCAATTCAGTGAATAAAATAATGAATGATTGACCTCATGCGTCACCAGAGCTCCCTAGCCAGCCTCTCGCCTTCACCAAGACCCCATGCATCATCGCCGCACCAGATTAGAGCTCGGTCACTCTCGCCGTGCCTCTGCAACACGTCGACGAGCCCTCCAACAGCCACCGACCGCCCTCGACATCAGACCGCCCTCGTCAGAACCCTCAGTTCTGCCAACGTTCCTCGCCGAGTTCTCCAACTAGTCCATAGCTTCACCGACCTTCCTCCACCTTCAGGTCTCTCTGTCGCTGCCAATTTCTCATCGTCCTCGCCGCTGATCCCCTCCACCCGCCTCGTCGATGTTTCGACGCCATTGGTGGCCATCAACCCTACCGTCGACACTTCTGGCCTATTCCCTGCGGTACATGTGGGAAGACTGAAGGATCTTATGCATCCCTGGTTCGATATGGAAGATCTGAGATATCGCCGTCCAAGCAGTTTTTTGGTCTATTTGGTCTGAACGAAACTCAAGAATTTTATATCTCAGCACAACAAGAGCTATTGTTTAGCTCTGATTTCTGGAATAATGCTCTAGTTTAGTTATTTTTGTTCTTTCTTGTCTTCTTCTTTTCTTTTTTTTCCCTCTCGCTCGCTTGGTGATGGTTTTTCTTTCCATATACTCTACTTTTCTCTATCAATAATTTTCTAACTGGACCTCCCGGTCCCATTTCTCTCTCAAACTATACATCATAATCAATTGTTAATGAAAACTAGTTTTGCACCAAACACAACAAAAACATGATCTCTTTTCATGAGAGAAACCTAATTTAAGAAATTTAACGGGGATTAACTTGAAACCTGCTATTCCTTAACAAAAATTGAAGAAAAATAGCTGAAAATTAACCAAAAAGTTAGGGTCTTCCTCTGCTCACCTCCGATAACAGAAGGGGAGAAACGGAGGCAATTGAAAAGGTCGCTTGATTGCGTGTGTGAGAGTAAGAGAGAGAGAGAGAGAGAGAGAGAGAGAGAGAGAGAGAGTTTTGGGTTTTAAAGTGTTGAATTTTGATCGGATTTAATGCGTTTTGAGAAGATAGACTTGTGGAGTTCCGAAAAATTGCCCGAATCCTTACCACTCATATATCATGCTACAATATTCAAATACAATATTCGTTCCGTTGAAATTAATATATATTACTTAAATTAACTAAAAATAAAAAAATTAAGTGTTTTGAATACTTTTTTCCGATACATCAAGCAAGCACGAAATGGACAAGCACGAAATGAACAGCCAAAAATATTACATAAACCTATATCTATAGACATACAAATTCTCAATCAGACCATTTAATCATGCCCTAAACATTTAAAAACTCTTACATATTAATTTTTGTTAGGCTTCAAATATTCTACACCATTAAACTGACCAACATATGCTAGTTTTATATCACAACCGACAAGATGAGGGCATCTTCCATTCCACAAAAGGGGGGAAACAATGTCGTTTCGTTTATATGCACAACTATAGCTAAACTCAGCTTTAGCTTTTACAAGAGAAACTACTGCACTGAATCAGATCAAGAATGGACAGTAACCATTAACATCCTGCTCGGGACTCAGATGACATTCTTCAATTTCTCAGCAACATGGCTTCTTTTGTTTGAACCGAGAAGTGACTGCTTCACATATGCATTTTGGCCCCCTACAGATCACTCCCGGTGGAGATCCTGAGGGGGTGGAGGGGCAAATCTTGCATTTGCCTGCCGCGTGACTACAACGTTGTCGTCAGCAAATAGTGACTTGATAAAGGCAGGAGTCTTCAGGGGACGACGCCCAGTCATGCGCGGATACACGTCTTCAAGATAATAGTAAGAGTGACCAGCGATCATACCCTACATTCAGGAGAATGTTGTCAGATCATATAGAATGTCAATAACAGCTCATCATATCATTATAATAACCATGCAAAATAGAATCCAACCAAGGTGAAATGTGCTTTTATTAGATCACACAGAAAAAGAATAAACTACACTCACAGAAAGTTAGGGGAAAACTTCTATAACTCAGCATCAGCCCCATAGCCGACAGCCACAGTTCGAAGAATCAGCCGAGTCATTGGCAAGACGAGTCCGAGACCCGATTCAAAGAATCGGCCAAGTCATATCCGACTCGGCGGGTGACAAGACTGAGTCTGAGACCCGATTCGACAGATCCCTCACTTTAGACTGATTCGGAGTCGACTCGGCCGAGTCGCAATACAACTCGGATTGACTTGGCTGATTCGACCGAGTCAAGCCGAGTCGGACCCGATTCATCCCCAATCCAGACCGAAAGAAGGGGAAAAAAAAAAACACGAATACAAACCCCTCTGATCTCTCTCTGTTTCTCTCCCTCTCTTCTTCCCTTTTCTCAGAGGGGAGAGGGAGGGAACAGAAAGAAAGAGATCAAAGAGGGGGAGAGAGAAGAGAGAGAGATTGGAGGGAGGGAGAGGAGAGAGCCAGGGAGACTCGATCTCTCTATCTCTTATCTTTTCTTTTTCCTCTTTTTTTTATTTTTTGGATTTTCTTATATTTACCCCTCAAATCTTTCATATTTCTAAATTTACCCCCAAATCACCATATTTCTTAAATTTATCCCCGCCAAAATCATCATATTTGTCGTGATTTTTTTCAGAATTTTTTGAGCTTTTATGCAGCGTTTTGCGCATATCGCCTGAGACCGAGTCGACATGCCGCGACCGATGCGTTGCGTCTCAGTGCCCGGCCGAGTCGGCGGCCTAAACCGCGACTTTGAATTATGCCGATACCACCCTTTACAAGTCCAGAATGCATTCCCGGCCATGGTGTCTATGGGCTAAACAGGGTTACCACTAAACTAGAAGCCTTGTTACAGAGAGGTATTGCTTATTTTTCAGGCAGTTCAGCTCAAGTCCAAAATTTCCAACATTTGGACTAGAATAGACAAGAACAAGGAATGACAGCCATGGGGTAGCAATCATTACAAAAGAATGTTTCAAGCCAAAGTATCATACAGGAAACCCAAACTAGCTCGGATACTGCTCAGCTTTGTCAACTTTAATTGATTATGCGATGGAGCAAACAAACTAATGAAGGTTTATGACTCCAACTCACCTGGGTACTACAAAGCAAATAGCCACACAAGAGCAGCTGAAACTATTATAGTTGTTTTTGGGGGGTTTGGGGGTTTGGGGGGGGGGGGGGGGGGGGGGGGGGGGGGG
>JAVJIF010026184.1:0-55581 GCA_038442645.1 Agave tequilana | reverse complement strand
CCCATCCTCCATTATCTACGAAACAAATCCCCCATCCTCCAATACAATATAGTGCATGTAGTGCCATGGAAAGGTAATGCATATAGTTGTGAGAGCCTTGCTAATGATGCATATAGTGTCATGGGAAGGTAATGCCAGCTTTTAAACCTATGTTCACTTTTATATTTGAACTTCCATTTGGTTCCAGTGCTAATAAGTTTCACCAATATGACCTCATATTGCTGTCCATTATCTTTAGCGTTCTCCTGTGCTTTTGGAAGGAAAATCATCGAACAACAGCTTGCGGACAGGATCTTGAAGAGAGAGTGATGAAAGCAGACAACATCTTGAAGAGAGACTGATGAAAGCAGACATTTGTTAGATTAGTTTTAGTAAGAAGTTTAAGTTTTAGACTGTATTGCAAAAACACTATGATCATTATCCTGCTGCATGTTTCTTCTGCTGTGATATCTCCTATTCAAAATGACAGAAAAATCATTTTTAGGTACAAACCAGATAATTTTTTTTTTATGCCAGTCAATACTGTTGGGAGTTGGTCCTAATTATTAACACAAAGCGAAGAACTTTAAACTCCTTTTTCTTCCGTAGGAAATCACTGCACATCGCGATTTAACTGGTGATCACTAGAAAGCAAATTCAGGACTTGACCAGTGACACGGTAACCGAAATTAAATATATTATAAATATGTCATTGGCAGAGCTCGAAATGATGACATGTGAGTGAGCGGACTCTTAGCGAACCCTGTTAGGAATTGTGATTTGAATACATCGTGAATGCAGACGAAACTTCGAATATCAAAGAACGGGCATGCACAAGGAGCTGTGCACATTACCAGTCAACTAATACTGGGTATAGTCGACTAATCATATGAATTAATCGACTTATACATTATATAGTCGACTAGGTTGGCCAACAGAGAGTTGAGGTTCTGAAATTTAGTCAGGGTAGTCGACTAGTATTTGGGCCTATTCGCCTAATACATGATATTAGTCGACTAATACCCTAGCCTAGTTGACAATGGCAAGTCTAGCAGTTTTCTTTTCTAGATCTGTTTTCAGTTCAAATTGAATTCGGGTTTTCTTTTCTTCTGAACGGTGATTGTTCGTATTTATAGAGTTTGTTTAGGATTATGAGGGTCTTATGATTTATAAATAACCCCTTGGGGGTGGCCTTCAATATAATCAAATTAATTTATAATTCCTAAGGGTGTAATTCATTTAGGGGAGCGATTCAATATAGAAGTTTAGCCAAGAGTTCGCTGTTCTTGACGGTCAACAAAGACTTGTAACCTTCTTAGTAAGAGGTGTAAGTAATTTTTATTGTACTCCCCAAAGTTTAGTAAAGTTTCTCTCCCTTCTCCCATGAAATTACACACGATCTGCTTGATCGGTGGAACCACATTATATTGTGTGTTAGCTTTCTATCTACTTCATGAATATTCTTCTCTTCTTCTCGTTGTCCGAGTACATCATGTGCTTTGTTACTGTTGCGACGCCCCAGTCGATCGTCATAAGGCGTCTCTGAATTCATAGCAATTGGTATCAGAGCATATAGATTATTTTTCAATAATTAATATCATAGCAAGGCCAATTTGAAGATATTTGCGATCAAGTTTGATATTCAGAAGTTCGATGGTGTCATCAATTTCAGCAGATGGCAAATTAGGATGAACGCCATCTTGACCCAGAGCGGGTTGAAGAAAGCACTACTCGGGAGGGAGACAAAGCTCAAGATATGAAGGAAGAAACTGGTAGGAGTTGGATGAGAAAGCCCTGACAGTTATCAACTTTGCTTGGCAGATGAAGTGGCCGATGAGTTTTCTTCAGATAAAACAGCGTCTTCGTTATGGGAGCGATTTCAAGACCAGTATTTGAAGAAGTCGTTGGCGAATCAGTTGATTCTGAAACGCCTCTTTCTTCTCCGCATGCATGAAGGTACACCTACTAAGTCTCACATTGCAGAAAATTTTTTTATCATCAATGATATAGATAAGATAGAGGTTAAGATAGAAGATGGGAATCAAACACTTCTATTATTGTGTCATTTACCTTCGTCATATAAGAGCTTTAGGAAAGCTATCATTTATGCAGGCAAGTCAACAATGAAGATCAATGAAGTCAATGAGCATCTACTCAATAAGGACAAAATTGACACCAAATTGACAGGTGAATCTCAGTGATGATTCCAGACAAGATCACTTTTAAGGAAGAAAATTAATAATGAAAGTTTCTCGAGCAACTCAAAATATAGAAATTTGACGTGCAACTATTGGCATAAGAAGGAGCACATTAGAGTTGATAGTTAGCTTCGAAAGAAGAAACAATCAGATACTAATGGTACTGAACTGATTGGAGAAGATGAAGATAAGTGCGACATTCTATTTGTTACAAACAGATCAGTTGGTAACAAAGATAGATTGATTATTGACTCTGAATGTTCACAACACATCAATTCCAATAGGAAGATGTTCTTCTCATATACCATGATTCAAGGAGGAGAAGTCTTCATGGGAAATTCTGCTTAAAGCAAAGTGATTGGCGAAGAAACAATTCAGTTTCATTCTCATGATAGATGCATCACTACTCTTCAAGGCATTCGTTATGCTTCCATTCAAGGTATAATCTCATCTCTCTTGAAGTCATATATGGAGAAGGGTTCAGTTTCAGTTTTGAAAGTAATCTTATGAAAGTCTCCAAAGAAGCCCATGTGAAGTTTCAGGCTGAATGTGTCCGCAATGTGTATATGTTATGAATTTTGAAAGTTACAGTTGGTGGTGGATTGCAGTTATCCCCGGCCTCAAAAGCGGTGGTTGTGAAACAATCGGAGACTACATTAGTTTTGAACTCGGATGTTCAGTTGTAATCCGAAGGCAGGTTGGGACTAGGTCGTACCGGCGCATATGAAAATTCAGATCGTTACTCTTATGGTGGAGCAAATTCTCAAAAATTCTGTGTGAATCAAAGAGATCGTTGGGTAATAAAGTTCAGGTTGAGCCTGAACTTATTCGATCTAATCAAGTTATGAACCCCATGAGGGAGTTATGGAGAAGAGGGAGTGAGATAGAGATAAAGTCAAGATTTGTTCAATTGTGTGTGGATATGAGCACACGGAGTATGGTGGCTATTCTCGAACTTGGACCTATTCAAGTTAAGGAGAGATTGCTAGGAATTGTGACTGGAATATGTCGTGAAGTTAGATGAAACTTCAGAGATCAAAGAACATACGTGCACAAGAAGTTGTGCACATTATCAATCAACTAATAATGGGTATTGTCACGCCCCGCTTCCTAAAATACGGGAAAACAGAGTCGCGACGAGAGTCAGCGACGTATATACGTAAGGACTATACCCCACGTATACACATTAAGCCTAAAGTAACCTGAACAAGTAAAAAAAATCTACTACGATAAATCAATATCACTGTAATATGACATATAAATATCTAACACAATGATAGTATATGAATAAGAATATGAAATGGTGACTGGATATGATATAGAGAAAATCAAGAATAACATGAATAAAAGAGCAGGAATACCGATAATCAAGAAGAGAAAAATCCAGCTCTTCACAACATGTCTGGTCTCATCGAACACCTAATCAATAAAATAAAACATCAAATATCTGGATGTGCAAATCTAGGGAGTCAGAACTCCCAGTGAATGTGTAAGAATAAAGAAGAAGGTGCACGTGCAAGAACAGTGTGTACATATGATGAAAAATATATACTGAAAATAAGACTGAAAATAATATGCAGAACATAAATAGATAGTAAATAAGGCAGTCAGTAACAGAACTAGATGTCCAATCATGTCATGAGTACAGTTAGGTGTCCAACATAGCTTACTTGTATAAGTAATGATAGTCTATACCAGAACCATATGTACATTCAGGTGGTGAGTACAATCAAATCATGGTATACTATAAACAGTTCATTTTTATTTATTGTGTCAGCGAACACCAATTGCCACATGTAATAGACGCATCCAATACTTGGTCTATCACACGTGTCAATCAGGGTCCTATGTTATTAAAACTGATTGGTTGGAGACATTGTCCATACTTTAGGTGGGCCGTACATACCCGGGATCACGGCCCAGATGCCTGGCGTTGAACCAGGCCCTACCGTCAGGTAGTCAGTAACAGTAGCAGTACTCACAGTATCATTGTGGAACAATACCCGCAGTAACACTGTGGAACAATAAACAGATAGAATGTGAGTCATCCCCTGGAACCCTACAGTAGAACCGTATCTAGGCTGCGCATCCAGTATCTTACGTCCACCCAAAATACAGACGTTATCTCCTCTATCAATTTTCTCAATTCCAGTGTAAGTTGTCCATTTATATTATATTTTTAGTTAAAACAGTCAATATTCATGTTGTTTTCCACTGATTTGCAAAGGGAAACTTACAATAAAAAAAGGGGTTGAGGAGCTAAATTACAAGTATTCTAAAAGATTACAAGTAGATCTCCTCAGAGATTCTGGAGAAGTGTGCCGATAGGAGTCTGGTCAGCGCGCGACCACTTTGTCCCTTTGACGATGCGAGCGATGAGATTCCCTTCTCGCCTGGTTCGGGGAATCAGAGAACAGAAGGTTGGTAGAACCCTCTTGCTACTTCTCAAAACCTGCCTTCAATTAGGAATTCCTTCTCGCCTGGTTCGGAGATTCCTTGAGAAGAAGGTATTAGGGTATCAGCACCCTGATTAGAGAAGTAATTCTCAAAAAGTCTCTGAATTCTTATGCGCACGGTGCGTCGTGAAGAAGTCTCTACTTGTGGAGTCCTCTCTTCTTGTCAGAAGTCGTCCTTGCGCATGTGCGTGGTCTCTCTTCCTTGTGTCCCTGGTGGGCTATTTATAAGGAGAGCAAGGGTATAATTGTCCCTTGAAAATATAGAAACAGATTGAATCAAATCTGTTTAAATCTGGAAAGTAACTTGCTGCGAGGCTAGGATCAGCTTCTGCGAAGCTAGAAATGGCAGGTCGGTTGATCCTCCTGATCCGTTTTGATTCTTTCCATATAGTTGAAAGATCTCTCCTGATCCTCTTACTCGTTTTAGAAGAGTCAAGAGATTGTGACAATCAACTGCCAAATTTGATCTCAGATTTGATCTTGATTGGATTTGATCTCAATCCTGATTAGATTTGATCTCATCTGGAGATTTAATTGGTCAAAGGTTGACCATATCAGACCAGCAGTGGCGCTGCTCGCTTTGAACTCACAGCGGAGCTGGAGGCAGTATCTGGCGAAGTCAGAAGAAAGCTCTTCGGTGGAGCTAGATGTCGTCTGTGGTGAAGCTATCGCATACCTTTTCTGCGCAATTGCGTGTGGCTTCAGGCGGAGCTAACTCTCTCTGCGGAGTTGCGTTTCAGCAGTTCAGGCGAAGCTATGAGTTAGCTTCCTGGCGGAGCTTTGAATGGCTTCAAGGCGAAGTTGGATGATCTTAGCCCCTCAGGCGAGGCTATCCCTTTGGGCTCATGTGATGCTAAGTGCTAGCATCTTTAGACCTGTTGTGGTCTGTTTAGAGACAATCTGGGCTCACTGTCTGCTTGCTGGATCAGTGGAGTCCAAGTTGCTTCTTTATCCCTCGGAGATGGGTAAAAACTGGTCGTCAGGTTGTCTGTCACTTGTCTTTTGTAAATGTCAACAAGTTTAGACATTGTTCGGGCCAGTAAGAATCTTGTCTTTTTTAAGTGTCAATAAGACCCCCTTCAAAGTTTTCGAACTACTTTGATCGGTGGTATGTGAAGTACGAACGTCGCCATGGTGGTTGAGTTCAGCTTCGCTTTCAATCCTGCTTTGGGATAAGTTCGCCGAAGAATCATTTAGATTCGCGATTCTGAGTAGCGTCGCATCCGGGTAGCGCCGCTTCTGGAATAAGTTCGCTTTGGAACATCTTCCCTTTCCCGAGGCCAACTGCTTTGGGTCAATCACGAGAAGGATTACTCCTTTTTCGAGGTCAGAATGAGTTCTCTCGCATTAATCGAGGGAGATATTCTTCCCTCGCGCGTTTCTGTGGGAGGATAGTCCCTCTCTTCAAGGCGCCTTCAAGGCGTAATAAACGCCTTTATGAGGGAGAGCGTTTCTTTCTTTGCACGGTTCCAAGGGAAACCGTCCAATTTCTCAAGGCGCAATAAATGCCTTAAATGCGCTCGTGCTTCCACGCTTAATGCGGCAATGCTCAGGCCATGAGGCCTATAAATAGGACACATGAGGTCCTCTGAAGAGAAGTGATTTGCTCTTCTTCTCTTCTCTTGGTTGAGAGAGATACTCAGATCTCTGAACTAGTGGGGATGCCCACTCTGGTTATTACCCGGCCAAGGACCGGTAAGTCTCGATCATCCAGAGGCTTTACCAATGAACTTTTAGGGAGTTCATCTCCCTTAGTTTAGTTTTAGTTTTAATCAGCTGCTTCAGGGATTAATTTCCCTTGTTCTCCATTTAACTGATCTGCAGAGAAGGATTTCAGCATAGCTTCTCAGCGAAGCTATCATTTTGACTTGATCAAAGAAAGATCACTACATGCGTGTTAAGTTCGCCACACAGGCAAAACTTGGGACTTAGTCTCTTCAAAGTTGAGCCAGTCTTGCCATATAGGTAGGGTCAAGACTGCGTCCCTCAGGATCAGTCTGGCTTAGCCATATAGGCGAGGCTAGGACTTGCTTTTGTTAAGCTAACCCATCATCTCTGTGTAAGCGAGGCTATCCTCTGCTTTAATTGAAATCAATGTTTGACTGAATCAGATTGCTTCGCCCCAAAAAATTTGACTTAGTGCTTTTGCAGTTTCTCCTGTGTTTAACTGCTAATTTGTTCCGGTTTACATTACAGTGAGCTATGTTCGCCAATCTTGTGACTTGATGAAAGAAATCAGGAAATTTCCTCTTGCTTTTCCAGTTAAAACTTTACTCTTAAGCAGGAGGAACAAACTGGGGCAGCCGCTGTGCGTCCCAGCGGAGGTTGGCAGTCGCTTATCTGAGATGATCCACTTCGAGGCGAGGCTGGTAGTCGCTTATCCGAGATGATCCACTTCGGGAAAGCGGACGTCACCTGTAAGGTCGCGGATCTTCCCATTGCCAATTTTCTTCAAAGAAGATCCAACCTGCTGGTGGCGATCAGTCCTTTGCCAATTTTGATTATGGAAGGTTCAACTTCCTGGTAGCACAATCTGTCATTATGCAAAGGATCACGGCTTTGTCGTGGTGGCACCATCTGTCCGGTGGCACCATCTGCCATTATGTGAAGGATTACGACCTTGTGCAGGAAGAAGGCCTTTCGTGTCCAGTTGGTTTGGCTTGAAAGTAGATAAGACCACTTGTATGCCTCTTGAGCAAATGATTCTGTTGTATGAAACACAACCTTGATATAGTATCAATGTACCTTTCCTTTTTAATCAATGAAAGTTTATTTCTACTCATTTGATTTTTGCTTTTGCCTTCATCTTGAATTCGGCTAGCGGAGATAAACTTCATGCGAGGTTAAAGATAGGATTCCATCTGAAACAGGAACGAGCTTCTAGTGAAGCTAGCATATCTGCGAAGTTCGGCCTATGCCTTCAGCGAAGCTAAGGCAATCCTTCTGGCGAAGTCATTGATGCATTATGCGAAGTCCGCATTTGACTCGTGGCGAAGTTAGCCCTTAGTGGGGCTGAATCAGTGCTTCTCGGGAAGGCGCTTTAGGCGTCGTTTCAAATTAATGCGAAACGGTGGCCTGTACTTTTTACGAGGCATCGTTTTAGGCACTCATTGGCCTATAAAAGTCCGATAGGGCTGAGAGAGAACGGATCACTCTCTTTAAAAAATTTCAGAGAACTTTGACTCTTTTTCTTCTTCTCTTTCCTTTTCATTCAAGAGTTTAAGAACTTCCACTGTTCTTCAATGGCGCCCAAGAGACGAGTGGGAAAAGAATTGGCAACTTCTGCAGCGGAGGGTCCTTCTCCTCCTTCGGTCATCGAACGACCAATCGCCGGTAGGGAACTTTTTCTTTCGATTAGAGACTGCTGTCTCTCTTTTAAAGCCGATGTCTGGCTGTCTTTGGATGAACCAAAAAATGATCAATTATGATCTGTTATTTTTAGGGAATTTAGTTCCCTGAATTTCCCTTACTTTCTTGAATGGGAATCCAAGAACTGAAGAGTTCTTCTTTAAGCTTCCAGGCGAAGCTATCCCTTAGGCTGTGTACAACAGGATGCGGAGCTGTCCTTTAAAACATGACTGAAAAGGACCTTAATGCCCTAAAAAAATGATTTTTGGACCAAAATATCCTCCTGACGAAGTTAGTCCTTAGGGTTGTATTGCATTCTGTTTAAGCTTCTAAAGCGAAGCTAACACTTGGATATTTCCTTATATCCGGCTTTTGTTTGCGAAGTGCGGAATTAACTGCAACTGCGAGGCTAAGCTTCGGGGCGAAGCTATCGTCATGCTAGCTTCGCAGTCCTGCCTAAACACAGTCTTGTTGCAGGTGTTCCGCCTCTGGGTGCGTCAACTTCAAGGGAGCCAACCGATCTTCCCGAGGGGTTCAGGGGTGACATGAGCACTTCGACCGCGGCGGATGCTGGTGTGTTGGATGCTTTGTATGGTGACCTGCCCCCTTATCGGCCTGAACCAGCCAGAGGAACAGAGGTTGAAGGGGCGGTAGTCACGGAGGCAACTTCACTCCCAACTATATCAACAAGTGAGGTGCCATCAGTTTTGCCAGGTGCGTAGCTGAGGGTGATTACAAGTCCTACTTCCCCAACGCTGGTGGTTGAGCTTGCTATCCAGGAAATGGTCACTAGTCCTACCTCGGTTGTGGCTAGTGTACTGGTTTCAATGAGGACTCCGCTAAGATCACCGATGACCTGCCATGCTGCTGCAGCCAGTGTTCTCGCTGTTCCTCCCACAGTAATGTCAATAAGGCTGGTGGAATCTTCTGAGGCTGCCCGTCTGCCAGGAGTGGCTGAGGCTGAAAATGAATTTGTAGCTGAAATAGTCGACAGCTTTTATAAAGGCTTGAAGCGATACATCGATCTGGTCTTGAAAGGCTCGACTATGCCATTTTCTACTTTAAAGGTGGTCCTCTCCCGAAGTATTGAGAATATCCGGGACTTTGGAGGGGATAACCAGGCCGCTGCATTAGAACTTCTGGTAGACCAATTTGAGAGGGACGTAGAAGAATGGCGCCGTCTCGGTTGTTCGGACCTGGAGTCTTTGGTTAATGAGCATCTTGCGCACCTTGCCGCTCAAATGCGTGAAGCCCATCTTGCTGCTCAGGAAGCTGCTAAGGCCATTTCTTCGGACTTGAAATCCTTGGAGACAAGGCAAGTAGAGCTTGGGGATGCCATAGATGCTTCTAACAGTGCTCTTCTTGACGCTGAAGACAAAATTGAGAAGGCCAAGGAGATGATCAGGAAGGAAAATCTTCTTTTATCCAAGGCTGAACCAGTGCGTCTGGAAGAAACTGCGCGGCTTGAGCAGCTTAAGGCTCAGAGTGACGAGCTCTCGCGGCAGGGGTTAGCTCAAAGGGCAAGCTTGGCCGAGGTTGAGGTTCGCTTGGCCCAGATGGCGAATTTTAACGGGGCTGAGCTGAGGTCACAGACGCTTGTCAGGGCTGCTAATGATGAGAAGACAAGGCTGGCCTTCCTTGAAGAACGGATCAGGTCTTATGACGTACGCTCGTAACTTGTAATATGTGTGCCTCCATGTTTCCCTTCCTTTTTGGAATGAATAAAAGTAATTTTGTTTTGACTCCCTATCGAATCTCCAACTTATTTTATCTGCTGAATTGTCGTTTCCAAGTTGTATTGCAGCCACTTGAGACATAGTCCTTGCTGGATTGAATAATGAGACTTGGCCATCTGCCGGTTCAGAGGTCGCATTGACGTAACCGGTTGAGAAAGCCACCAGATCAAGATTAGCCTTTATGGGGCTAAAAGGGTAATACTTGTCTTTTGTAAATGTCAACAAGTATGGGTGAGACTTGTCTTTTGTAAATGTCAACAGGCTCAAGGTTGAGACTTGTCTTTTGTAAATGTCAACAAGCTCGAAATTGAGACTTGGCTGTCTGCTGGTTCAGAGGTCGCAATGACATAACCGATTGAGACGCCACCAAGCTCAAGGTTGGTGATACTTGTCTTTTGTAAATGTCAACAAGTATCGAGACCTGTCTTTTGTAAATGTCAACAGGCTCAAGGTTGAGACTTGTCTTTTGTAAATGTCAACAAGCTCGAAATTGAGACTTGGCTGTCTGCTGGTTCAGAGGTCATAATGACATAACTGATTGAGACGCCACCAAGCTCAAGGTTGGTGATACTTGTCTTTTGTAAATATCAACAAGTATCGAGACCTGTCTTTTGTAAATGTCAACAGGCTCGAAGTTGAGACTTGTCTTTTGTAAATGTCAACAAGCTCGAAATTGAGACTTGGCTGTCTGTTGGTTCAGAGGTCGCAATGATATAACCGATTGAGACGCTACCAAGCTCAAGGTTGGTGATACTTGTCTTTTGTAAATGTCAACAAGTATCGAAACCTGTCTTTTGTAAATGTCAACAGGCTCGAAGTTGAGACTTGGCTGTCTGCTGGTTCAGAGGTCGCAATGACATAACCGATTGAGACGCCACCAAGCCCAAGGTTGGTGATACTTGTCTTTTGTAAATGTCAACAAGTATTGAGACCTGTCCTTTGTAAATGTCACAGGCTCAAGGTTGAGACTTATCTTTTGTAAATGTCAACAAGCTCGAAATTGAGACTTGGCTGTCTGTTGGTTCAGAGGTCACAATGACATAACCGATTGAGACGCCACCAAGCTCAAGGTTGGTGATACTTGTCTTTTGTAAATGTCAACAAGTATCGAGACCTGTCTTTTGTAAATGTCAACAGGCTCGAAGTTGAGACTTGTCTTTTGTAAATGTCAACAAGCTCGAAATTGAGACTTGGCTGTCTGGGTTAAGAGGTCGCAATGACATAACCGATTGAGACGCCACCAAGCTCAAGGTTGGTGATACTTATCTTTTGTAAATGTCAACAAGTATCGAGACCTGTCTTTTGTAAATGTCAACAGGCTCGAAGTTGAGACTTGGCTGTCTGCTGGTTCAGAGGTCGCAATGACATAACCGATTGAGACGCCACCAAGCTCAAGGTTAGTGATACTTGTCTTTTGTAAATGTCAACAAGTATTGAGACCTGTCTTTTGTAAATGTCAACAGGCTCAAGGTTGAGACTTGTCTTTTGTAAATGTCAACAAGCTCGAAATTGAGACTTGGCTGTCTGGTTCAGAGGTCACAATGACATAACCGATTGAGACGCCACCAAGCTCAAGATTGGTGATACTTGTCTTTTGTAAATGTCAACAAGTATCGAGACCTGTCTTTTGTAAATGTCAACAGGCTCGAAATTGAGACTTGGCTGTCTGCTGGTTCAGAGGTCGCAATGACATAACCGATTGAAACGCCACCAAGCTCAAGGTTGGTGATACTTGTTGACATTTACAAAAGACTCATTTTCTATAGCCCAAATTTTTTGAGACTGGGGTGTGGTTGGATTCAGCAGAAGTTTTGGAAAATAGGAATTCGGTCTGATGACTAGGTTGGATCCTTCAGGAGGTGAATGGTGGAGCTGGTTTATCCTATGAATTAGATCGGTTTCAGCGGTACTAGGTGTTTGTACTATTCTGTAATAGAGTTCATCGGGGAGTTTTTCCACGATTTCTAAAGTGAGTTCCTCCCGATCCCGTCGAAAGAATATTAGTCGCTCGGAAGGGGTAAGAGGAGTAGTATGAGAACTATTGGCTCTTCTTTTACGAGGTTTGATGTTTTTGCAGGGTAGTTGGAAGGGGCTTGGAGTCTGGTTCATGCTGAGGCTGTAGTCAAGAATTCACGAGTTAGAAAATCAGGTAAATAGTTATTAGAACCTCTAAGATATTCAATAGTAAAATCGAAAACAGAAAGAATAGCTTGCCATCTAGCAAAGATTTGTTTAGATGCAATATTTTGAACGTCCTTTTCAAGAATATATTTGGCAGACTGGCAGTCTATGCGAAGGAGGAATTTTTTATTTAAAAGGTCATCTTGGAATTTGGAAATGCATAGGACAATGGAGAATATTTCCTTTTTAATTGTAGAATATGATTTCTGAGGGCCAATCCAGATACCAGAATGGAACCTGACTAACTGTTCTTGTGATGTGGTCGTGAATCTTTGCTTTAGTATGCCTTCGTATCCTATGTCAGATGCATCTGTTTCCACTATCATGAATGCATGAGGATGAGGAATGCATAGACAAGGTAGTGAATGAACCTTTTCTTTAACTTGTCTGACTATTTGAGTGAGCTTTTCTGACCATGTTGGAGGGCTTTTGAAGTCTTTTAAATAATGGTGCACAGGTTATTCGTATTTTGGGAATGTAGTCGGATACGTAGTTTAGGCATCCTAGGAATCTTTGCAGATGAGTTTTGTCTTTAATTTCGTCAGGGAATTTGTTTGTAAATTCTATTGATCTATTGATTGGTGTTATGGTTCCTCTGTGAATATCGTGCCCTAGGAATCTAATGGAGGTTTGGAATAGTCTCATTTTTGTTAACGAGATTACTATCCCATTTTTCTTTACGATATGGAAGAAGGTTTTGAGGTGTTTAAAATGTTGGTCTATATTTTCAGAGTAAATGAGGACATCGTCTATGTATACTATGGTAAATGTGGTATAAGGTTAAATATGTCGTTCATGATTTTTTAAAACTCTGAGGGGGCATTTTTTAATCCAAAAGGCATTACATTCCACTCATAATGACCGAATGGTACCGTAAACGCTGTCTTGTATCTGTCTTGCTCGGCGATTTGTATTTGCCAGAATCCGGACTTCATATCGAATTTGGAAAATAGTTTGGTATTGTATAATCTCTTTAATAAATCCTTTTTGTTTGGGATTGGATACCTGATCCATTGTAATACTTTATTTAATGGTTTGTAATTAATTACTAGTCTAGGAGCTCCTCTTTCCTTTTCTGCTTGGTTCATAACATAGAAACCGGCACAGCTCCATGGGGATTTGGAAGGTCTTATTAATTTTTTGGTGAGAAGATTTTGTAATTCTTTTTTACATATTTCTAGTAAGTCGTGGTTCATTTGAATAGGTCGTGCTTTGTTTGGAATGTTTTTTTCTGAAAATTCTTTTTCATAAGGAAGATTCACAATGTGTTTCTTTCTTTCCCAGAAGGCATTAGGAAAGTTAGAGCAGATCTCTTTTGTATATAATTCTTGAATTTCTTTGATACGCAGCTGTACATGTGTGTCTTTTAATTGTTGATTTATTCTATGGTATAGTATATCATCTTTGAGATATAGGATTTTGTTTTGTTTTTTCTGAATTTGGTCTGCCTTTTGGTAAATTGAATTTGTTTGTAGGGTATTTAATTCTTTGCATCTAACCGGGTTATGAATTTAAACAAGATCCTTTGCCCCATGATTTTTGTATTTATTCCGTCGGAATTAACCCAGAAGGGGTAAATTTGAGTTAGAAAGGGAATTCCTAATATTACATTAGTATTTAGATTGTCAACAACAATGAATTGGTGTTTGAAACAGATTTTTTCATTACATATTGATATCTTTGTTAGCTTACCCATGACTTTTAATGGGGAACCATTTGCTGTGACCAAATTCTCTTTTGTTGGTTCGTAGTATTTGGTTGGGGAGATACCGTCTTTAATTACACTATGGTCAGCGCCTGAATCAATCATGGCTGTAAAGGTGGTTTTGGAATTGTTGATGGCCAGAGTTATGAATATGAACCATTTTTGATAATTGAATCTTTCAATGGCGGAGATTAATTTAGGTTTGCAGGTCGAGTGATTGAAATATTTATTTCATTTAGGGAGAAGGGATGTGCCTTTTCAAATGAGTCTGGTATAGTTGTATTTTGAATAAGGCTTGTAATGTCCTCTTGTGTAGGTTTCCTTTAATATGATTAATTTCCCTTTTTAACGATTTTATTTTTGTTCGAAGTTCATGAATATTTATTTCAGAAATTTTTGAAACCTTAAGAGGGATTTGGGTTATCGATTAAGGGTTTAAAAATTTTTAAGTGTTCCTTTAAATCAGGGATTAGTTCTCTTGATTCTCCTTTTGAGTTGCTTACTTGCTCATTGGGGTTTATGGATTACTAAATTCGTCCTCCATTTATTTCCAACACTAACCATCGCCTCTTTGAAATTAAAGGGCCTTTGTTCAGAAAAGCTTTACTTCAGGTTCCACTCAACTCCACCCACCTGGGAGAATATTAAAGATTACGAACCAGCCCAACATATAGTACTGGTTAGCACAAGTAGGTAACTATTGACCTGTTGAATTTTAGTAGGCGTTGGTAAGCGTTGGTAAGCTTGTAAGTCCGTTGGCAAGCCCGTTGAGATTAGGGTGTTCCAGGCATTGTGTTCCCGTATTCCAGTCTACTGATAGGTCAACCCCTCAATTAGTTACAAATTAGTGATGACCAATATTGTTAGAAGAATGTTTCTAGGTTATAGTTCAACCTCAGGATCAAACAGAAAGGTAGTAAGGAGTAGAGAAGATATAGTTCACGAAGATTTTTTAGAATGGAGAATTCCTAATGAAAAAATAGAAAATATTTACAGTATAGACACCTTTGATTTTAAAACTTCATACGCTATAAAAATTCATGAAGAAACATTCAATATTCAGAATAAATCTCAAACCATTCATCTATTATCCAAACTTGCGTTACAAGAATTCCTTAGAAAAGGATTCCGTTACATTCATTTTGGGTTAGTACAGGTAGCCATCAAACCACTTGTCCACACTGGCGTAGATATTCCTGTATACACAGCCCTAAGAGACAAAAGATTAAAAAGATACAAATCATCCATCTTGTCTATGATTCAAACTAATATATGTAATGAACCAGTATACTTCAACTGTATACCTAATTACTCAGTATCTTTAACAGACCCGTTATTCCTAAATTCATTAATCCTAGACGTCCACTTGCAAGGTGATGAATTCGAAAGATTCACCGAACAAGTATCGGTTATGTATAAGCTATATTTTAAATTAATGAGTTCCAAATGAACCCAAAGTTCAAAATGATAGGTTCCCCTATTCAAGAAGAAACTGTTATACTCCAGATAGAAGCAGAACAGTCAAAGACTTTTGTTCCCAAAAGACTAAAATGGAATGAGATCACTATTCAGAAGAATTCAAGATAGAGAACCCTCAGACTCCTAGAGACATAGAGAGAACTGAGATCTCAGACATAATAGAAGACGACGACGGAACAGTATTAATTAGATTCAACTCTGTAAGAGAAAGACCTTCAACCTCCTTTAGATATGTTGAACCCAGTAGAAATTCATGCTCTGAATATTCATTCCAACAACCCATCAGAGTATTCCATAAATCACCTCTTCCAGAAGTTAATCAAGAAAATTACTCTCCGACATCATCCCAAATGAGACCAGACTCTACTGGAGAAATCATATGATTAAAAAACCATTCTTTAGCGATAGTTTTAGACTCATGAAAGAGTTCCGAGAAAAATCCAAACACTTTAATTGGTTCTCAGAACTCCATAGGACTTACCAAGAACAATTAATAAAAAATTGGATCACTGATATAGAGAAACATGAGATCAATTTCAATTTTGAAATATGGTTACAGTATTATTTAGTAAAACAAGGTATCCAAATCCTTACAACCAATCTCAAATTGATGTTCAAACAAGTCTATATAAGAAATGGCAACTAACAGATGGAAACACTGTAACTTCAATCCATCCCCCGTTACAATCTATCAAGATTCCAACCAATGAAGGAGAAGTACCGCTTTACCTTTCAAACGAGGGAAAAATAACAACGAACCAGTCAACATAGAAGACATTAAAAAGATATACCATCAAAATAATTATTCAAATCAGATGTTACACACCATAGCACATCAAGTCGATTCCCTGTCAACAGAAATTAAAGGAATACAGAAGGAGTCAAATCCTAAGTTCCCATTAAGTTATTCAACACCCCACTTTCAGCCGACTAGTCTGCCAGTAGAAACGATTCAACCAATGAACCTATTAGGACAAATAACTCAAGCCCTACAAAGAATCAATGAAAATATTCCGGGTACATCAAAAATAAATACTATAAAGAAAACAAATTTTAGAAACTGAATCCGCAGATGATTCAGACTCAGACAGCTCAATAGAAGAAGATATTCTAGATCGACAAAATTTACATATAAACCAAAGACCATTACTTGCTACAAATGTGGCAAATCTGGCCACAAAAAGAGTAGATGCAGGTCAAAAGGGAAAAATAAAAACAGTTTGCTAGGCATAGATCTCAAATAAAAGGAAAGAAAAGACTACAAACACATGAATTACCCGATGATCTACTGTTCATAGACTGCCAGGCTGGTGGAATCTTCTGAGGCTGCCCGTCTGCCAGGAGTGGCTGAGGCTGAAAATGAATTTGTAGCTGAAATAGTCGACAGCTTTTATAAAGGCTTGAAGCGATCCATCGATCTGATCTTTAAAGGCTCGACTATGCCATTTTCTACTTAAAGGTGGTCCTCTCCCGAAGTATTGAGAATATCCGGGAATTTGGAGGGGATAACCAGGCCGCTGCATTAGAACTTCTGGTAGACCAATTTGAGAGGGACGTAGAAGAATGGCGCCGTCTCGGTTGTTCGGACCTGGAGTCTTTGGTTAATGAGCATCTTGCGCACCTTGCCGCTCAAATGCGTGAAGCCCATCTTGCTGCTCAGGAAGCTGCTAAGGCCATTTCTTCGGACGTGAAATCCTTGGAGATAAGGCAAGTAGAGCTTGGGGATGCCATAGATGCTTCTAACAGTGCTCTTCTTGACGCTGAAGACAAAATTGAGAAGGCCAAGTAGATGATCAGGAAGGGAAATCTTCTCTTATCCAAAGCCGAACCAGTGCGTCTGGAAGAAACTGCGCGGCTTGAGCAGCTTAAGGCTCAGAGTGACGAGCTCTCGCGGCAGGGGTTAGCTCAAAGGGCAAGCTTGGCCGAGGTTGAGGTTCGCTTGGCCCAGATGGCGAATTTTAACGGGGCTGAGCTGAGGTCACAGGCGCTTGTCAGGGCTGCTAATGATGAGAAGACAAGGCTGGCCTTCCTTGAAGAACGGATCAGGTCTTATGACGTACGCTCCTAACTTGTAATATGTGTGCCTCCATGTTTCCCTTCCTTTTTGGAATGAATAAAAGTAATTTTGTTTTGACTCCCTATCGAATCTCCAACTTGTTTTATCTGCTGAATTGTCGTTTCCAAGTTGTATTGCAGCCACTTGAGAACATAGTCCTTGCTGGATTGAATAATGAGACTTGGCCATCTGCCGGTTCAGAGGTCGCATTGACGTAACCGGTTGAGAAGCCACCAAGCTCAAGATTAGCCTTTATTGGGTTAAAAGGGTAATGATTGTCTTTTGTAAATGTCAACAAGTATAGGCGAGACCTATCTTTTGTAAATGTCAACAGGCTCAAGGTTGAGACTTATCTTTTGTAAATGTCAACAGGCTCAAAATTGAGACTTGGCTGTCTGCTGGTTCAGAGGTCGCAATGACATAACTGATTGAGACGCCACCAAGCTCAAGGTTGGTGATACTTGTCTTTTGTAAATGTCAACAAGTATCGAGACCTGTCTTTTGTAAATGTCAACAGGCTCAAGGTTGAGACTTGTCTTTTGTAAATGTCAACAAGCTCGAAATTGAGACTTGGCTGTCTGCTGGTTCAGAGGTCGTAATGACATAACTGATTGAGACGCCACCAAGCTCAAGGTTGGTGATACTTGTCTTTTGTAAATGTCAACAAGTATCGAGACCTGTCTTTTGTAAATGTCAACAGGCTCGAAGTTGAGACTTGTCTTTTGTAAATGTCAACAAGCTCGAAATTGAGACTTGGCTGTCTGCTGGTTCAGAGGTCGCAATGACATAACTGATTGAGACGCCACCAAGCTCAAGGTTGGTGATACTTGTCTTTTGTAAATGTCAACAAGTATCGAGACCTGTCTTTTGTAAATGTCAACAGGCTCGAAGTTGAGACTTGGCTGTCTGCTGGTTCAGAGGTCGCAATGACATAACCGATTGAGACGCCACCAGCCCAAGGTTGGTGATACTTGTCTTTTGTAAATGTCAACAAGTATTGAGACCTGTCTTTTGTAAATGTCAACAGGCTCAAGGTTGAGACTTGTCTTTTGTAAATGTCAACAAGCTCGAAATTGAGACTTGGCTGTCTGTTGGTTCAGAGGTCACAATGACATAACCGATTGAGACGCCACCAAGCCCAAGGTTGGTGATACTTGTCTTTTGTAAATGTCAACAAGTATCGAGACCTGTCTTTTGTAAATGTCAACAGGCTCGAAGTTGAGACTTGTCTTTTGTAAATGTCAACAAGCTCGAAATTGAGACTTGGCTGTCTGCTGGTTCAGAGGTCGCAATGACATAACCGATTGAGACGCCACCAAGCTCAAGGTTGGTGATACTTGTCTTTTGTAAATGTCAACAAGTATCGGGACCTGTCTTTTGTAAATGTCAACAGGCTCGAAGTTGAGACTTGGCTGTCTGCTGGTTCAGAGGTCGCAATGACATAACCGATTGAGACGCCACCAAGCTCAAGGTTGGTGATACTTGTCTTTTGTAAATGTCAACAAGTATTGAGACCTGTCTTTTGTAAATGTCAACAGGCTCAAGGTTGAGACTTGTCTTTTGTAAATGTCAACAAGCTCGAAATTGTGACTTGGCTGTCTGTTGGTTCAGAGGTCACAATGACATAACCGATTGAGACGCTATCAAGCTCAAGGTTGGTGATACTTGTCTTTTGTAAATGTCAACAAGTATCGAGACCTGTCTTTTGTAAATGTCAACAGGCTCGAAATTGAGACTTGGCTGTCTGCTGGTTCAGAGATCACAATGACATAACCGATTGAAACGCCACCAAGCTCAAGTTGGTGATACTTGTTTTTTGTTGATGTCAACAAGTATCGAGACCCATCTTTTGTAAATGTCAACAGGCTCAAGGTTGAGACTTGTCTTTTGTAAATGTCAACAAGCTCGAAATTGAGACTTGGCTGTCTGTTGGTTCAGAGGTCGCAATGACATAACCGATTGAGACGCCACCAAGCTCAAGGTTAGTGATACTTGTCTTTTGTAAATGTCAACAAGTATGGAGACCTGTCTTTTGTAAATGTCAACAGGCTCAAGGTTAAGACTTGTCTTTTGTAAATGTCAACAAGCTCGAAATTGAGACTTGGCTGTCTGCTGGTTCAGAGGTCGCAATGACATAACCGATTGAGACGCCACAAGCTCAAGGTTTGTAATGGAACTTGGGAAAGGGTCTCGTTTCACTGGTAGAAACGAGAGAATCACTGTCATATGTTTAATGTTAACATAACAGCGAAATGTATATGTGGTCTTACCATTCTATGAATGAGAATTGGTAAGTGATTTTGGAGGTCTCGTTTTTACAGGAAGAAACGAGAGAATCACTGTCATAGGTTTAATATTAACGTAACAGCGAAATGTATATGTGGTCTTACCATTCTATGAATGAGAATTGGTAAGTGATTTTGGAGGTCTCGTTTTTACGGGGAGAAACGAGAGAATCACTGTCATAGGTTTAATGTTAACGTAACAGCGAAATGTATATGTGGTCTTACTATCCTATGGATGAGAATTGGTAAGTGATTTTGGAGGTCTCGTTTTTACGGGAAGAAATGAGAGAATCACTGTCATAGGTTTAATGTTAACGTAACAGCGAAATGTATATGTGGTCTTACCATCCTATGGATGAGAATTGGTAAGTGATTTTGGAGAGGGAATCAAATGGGAACAGGTCCCTTAGGATTTTTAGCAAATCCTCAGCTGTCAACGGGTTTGATATGCCTTTACCAACTACCGTTTGAGTCGGGCTAGCCATGCTATTCCCCTCAGCATGATGAGTTGTCGAGGACTTATATTGGCTTAAAGGCCAACATTTTCCTCTATCCTTAATCGTTAAGGATGTTGGATCATTTGGTTAGCATATGTGTAACTTGATCTCCTTTGGGAGAATCGGTGTATGACCAGGTTCCTACTGGTTTATGCTTGCGATCTCGCTTGGAGGAAGAGAAAGACTCTCTTTACATGTACCTTGGATATGAAGGTCTTGATCAGAGGTGTGGTGTTAACTTGATCGTAAGAAGGGTTCTTAATCAAGGATAATACTTCTTTAAAAATTTTCCATTGGTCAGCATCATGAGTAAATCGCCATCTGAAGTCATAAGGCGGTATGCTCCGTTTGAATAGACTGTTTCTATTACAAACGGTCCTTCCCATTTAGGCTGAAATTTGCCTTTGATCTTGTGCGTCATAATCATCGGTCGTCTGACAGCTAAAACCAAATCTCCTTTCTGGAAGACTCTTTGTTTGACCTTCTTATTGAAGGCTTTTGAGATTCGAGCTTGATACAGCTCGATGTGTTGCTGAGCTTATAGTCGCTTCTCATCTAGGGCTTCGAGCTCTTGAAGACGCAACCGATCATTGTCCTCTGATGTGATCTTAGTCATTAGAGCGACTCGCAATGATGGCATCTAGATTTCCAACGGGATGACTGCTTCACACCCGTGCACTAGGGAAAAAGGTGTATTGCCTGTCGGTGTCCGAACCGTGGTTCGGTAGGCCCAAAGACATTCACCAAGCTTTTTTGTCCCAATCTCGCTTATTCGAGGAGACGAACTTCTTGAGTAGCTTGATGATCATTTTGTTGAATGCTTCCGCCAAGCCGTTAGCGGCGAGATTATAGGCAGTTGAAGCCACATTCTGAATTCGGTATTTATCGCAGAATCGATAGAATATCTGGCTTATGAATTGGGGACCATTATCATGGATGATCCGCCTAGGGACACCAAATTGATAGATGACATGGTGCTTGATGAAATTAATCACATTAGAGGTTTTTGACTTTAACCAGTGGTATAGCTTCTGCTCACTTTGAAAAGTAGTCGGTTATTGCCAAGATAATCGGTGACCCCTTGTCGAAGAAGGGCTGATTGGCCCTACGGCGTCGATTCCCCATGCTTCGAATGGCCATGAAGCAACAGTTGGGTGGAGCAACTCCGAAGGCTGGTGTATGAAGTCCGCATGAATCTCGCATGCTTTACACCTTCGTGCGTATTGGATGGCATCGGCTATCATGGTTGGCCAATAGTATCCAAGCCTATGCAACCTGTCTTTGAGCTTTGGACCTGACTGATGAGCTCCGCAAATGCCGTCATGTGCTTCTTTAAGCACTTCATGTGCCTCTGAATTAGAAAGGCAATGGAGGATGATGCCGTCATATGAACGACGGTAAAGTGTCTTCAGAGTTGGATCGTAGTAGAAACGGAGAGACCTTCGTCTGATAGATGCCGCTTCTTTAGGATCGTATGGCAACAGACCATGTAAAGCATAGTCGATGAGAGGAAATCGCCAATCTCTCGGCTCAAGATCCGTGGAGACATTATAAACTTCTCGGGTTCTTAACATATGCTTAGAGCATACATGGTGTCGAGTTGCCACTGTGAGGTGATACTCGGTGTCGGCTGGCAAGGCTAGTGTTGTTGCTAATGCAGCAAGAGCGTCCGCCTTGGTATTTTGAGATCGAGACACATGCCCGATGTAGAAGCCTTCAAATAGATTAGCCAATTCGATTGCTGTGTGGTAATAAGGCACCAAATCCTCATGGCGAACTTCATATTCGCCTTTAACATGATAATCAGTTTTGAATCGCCGTAGGCTTCAAGGTAGCGTACCCCCATTCCATGGGCAAGCTGAAGACCAATGAGCAGGGCATTATATTCTGCTACATTGTTGGAGCATGATTCCGTCAGAGAGAATGCTCTGGGAAGGACATGATTCTGTGGGGAGATGAACACAACCCCACTCCGGCAATGATCTTGCCTTTAGGGCCTATTCGTGATGCCCCATCAAAGAACATCTGCCACACTTCATCCTCTGAAGTTATATTAGACTCGAAGACTTCGTCTGAAATATCTTCGTGAAGTTTTGAGTTTTCCGGAATTGGATGAGCAACCAAGAACTCTGCAAGGGCCTGGCCTTTAACCGCCTTCGTGGGGTAAAGATCATGTCGTACTGAGACAAAAGAAGCGCCCATTTAGCTAATATTGAGTTCAATGATCCTAGTTTCGTCATGAGAAGACGCAAAGGATTTACTCTGGAGATGACATGTACGGTTTGGCCGACCAAATAATGTCGTGTCTTCTGAACAGCGAAGACGAGAGCTAAACACTCTTTCTCGATAGGATTGTAGCGAGATTCCGCTCCTATCAGAGTCCTGGTCAGATAATAAATGGCCTGCTCATGACCATTGTCGTCCTTTTGAGTAAGGAGGGCATCGAGAGAATGATCCATAGCTTTTACATAAAGCAAGAATGGTTTCCCCGATGTGGGGGCCACTAAGACTGGAGGCTTCGTGAGGTATCTCTTGATGTCTTCATAAGTTTCCTGACAGGCTTGATCCCATACAAAGGAGGCACCCTTTTTCATGAGTCGGGTGAACGGTTGACAGCGGTCAGAGAGATTTGCGACGAATCTTCTGATATAAGCCAGTCTACCCTGCAAGCCTCTGAGCTCTTTAAGATTCCTCGGTGGATGCATGCTCTGAATGGCTTTGACCTTGTCTGGATCAAGATGAATTCCTTTTGATGTAACAATAAACCCAAGGAACTTGCCACTCGAATCTCCCAAGAAGGATTTTATCGGATTCATCTTCAGTTGATGAGCCCGCATTATGTCGAACATTGTTCTTAAGTCACGAAGATGGTCATTCTTATTGCGGCTTTTGACAACAATGTCGTCGACATAGCATTCTACTGTTTTTCGGAGATGATTGTGGAAGATTGTACTCATCGCCCGCTGATAGGTTGCTCCGGCGTTCTTCAGTCCGAAGGGCATTACAGTGTAGCAGTATACCCCCAATGGTGTTCGGAACGAAGTATGCTTCTCGTCGTCGGGATACATCTTAATCTGGTTGTACCCTGAAAAGCCGTCCATGAAAGACATTCTTTCGAATCCACAGGTGTTGTTAATCATGACATCGGTGATGGGCAGTGGGAATTCGTCCTTAGGACAAGCCGTATTGAGATCACGGTAGTCGATGCAGATCCGTATCTTCCTGTTCTTCTTGAGGACGAGAACGATATTAGCAACCCAATGGATGTTGTTCCTCCCGAAGGAAGCCACATGCAATGAGCTTATGGACTTCGGCCTCAATAGCTTCCATAATGTTTGGGCGAAACCGACATTGTTGCTGCTTGACTGGCTTGGCGTCGGGCTTAATGTTCAGACGGTGCATGGCGACTTGTGGATCGAGTCCGGGCATGTCTTCGTAACTCCATGCGAAGACGTCTATATACTCTTTTACGAGTATTATCAATTCTTCCTTTTCTGTAAGTGATAAGCTTTCACTTATAAAGATGGGCTTAGGGTGGTCTTGACTATCCAAGTTGACCTGCATCACCTTGTCTTCAGTAGGTGTTCGCGCAGTTCGAATCTTTTTTCCCATTGGAGGTCTAATTGCTGGGCCCATGGCTCCTCATCAGTAGCTTCTGTAGGCTCCAATTGACTGCTTGAAGTCATATTAACGGTGAGATTCTCGAACATCATTCCCACACTCACGTCTGAGTCCCATTCGGAGGATGAGGCTGAATGTGATGGAATTGGTTCATCGTCTGTGAATTGAACCATTGCTGACGATGTGGGTGTAACGTATCCCAACCCCCTGCGTGTACTATCATAGTAATTTGCAGGCTTCCCTTTTGGCACAAAGTTACGCAGCAAGCTCCGCCTTCCTTTTTCAAAATTCAGGCCTTCTCCATGCTTTAGGTCATATCCCATTTTCTTCATAATATGGCGCGCTGGTCGCGCGTAATGAAAGAATTGTGGAGTGTCTGAGTCTGAACTTGAATCTGCGGTTATGGGTCCCCGTGGTTGGGTTCTACCAAAAATTATCGGTAACTGACCTTCTTTGGACGGAGGGATCACTAGCGTGGCCCCTTCTATAGCTTCCATGGGTACACTGGACGCGCTTGGTTTATGCAAAGGCATGTGCAAAGAGCTATCCGTAATGGATTCAAACAGCCCAACACTCGCAGGATAATCGAAAGAAATATTATCATTAATTACCCATTCACCTTCATCTCCAGAAGGAGTATTACATTGGGGATTATTAAGACATGCTATAATTTGTTCACCAATCAAAATGGCTGACATGCCTGCTTCGGATTCTGAATCTGCCTAATTGCCACTTTCATCATCATCTGGCAATGGTTCTTTGGGTGTTTCACCGGCCTCTTGATACAGGAGAGCATCAGTGAAGTAATTTTCACCCCTTTGAATGGTTGCTTTTCAGCAAAGACAGTTCGTACTATCCTGTCATCTTCAACATATTTGAAGCACTGGTGCAGAGTGGAGGGAACGATCCAGTTGGCGTGGATCCATGGTCGTCCTAGCAGCAGGTTATATGACGTGTCGGATTCAATGACATAGCATGTCACTTCTGACTTCAGGCTCCCGATTTGGCAACGGAGTCGAATCTTTCCAAGTGGATGACTACTCCCGGAATTGAAACCGTATATTGTAGTGGTGGTTGCGAACAACCTATACAGCGGTATACCGAGGAAGTAAAGTAACCTTTTGGGGATGATGCTGAGTGCGGACCCCGGGTCGACTTGTACTCTTTCAATGCATGTTGAACCGATATATCCGGTGTAGTACAAAGGTCGATCGTGCTTGTTATCTTTGAGAAGCATATCTTCCGCTGTGAAGGTAATAGCGGGCACCTTTGATTGTACATGATGACATTCTGGGCAAGAAGACTGAGCGTCATCGTTAGGGACCTCTGGCATGCATGTCAGGAATGATTCTGAATTAGCCAACGCATCCTTAAGTTCTTCTCTTGTCTCTTTTGAGAGACGAAGGAGCTCGTGTATTGTAATACGAGCTGGGATATTAGCCAGCTGAGCCAATATGTCAAAACGAAAGGGCATGTCAAGCCCTGGGCCTGAAGGTTTCTTTAGGGCATGGTCGAACCGAACTTCCTTAGGCTTCTCCTTTCCCTTGGTTGGACCTGGAGCGGATGCTGGTATTTGTACTGACGTTGTTTGCTGCTGTATCTCGTCAGTAGACTTCTCATACTGCCTTAAGTATAATTTTTCAGATCGGGTGCCCGTCGGCTGAGGTATGTCAGCCTGCGTTGTGCAAACATGCTTTTCTCCTTCTGAATCACTGAGGGAAGCTGACGTAAGATTGCCGTCGTCTGGCAGGATGGAGATGACATTGCAAGATTTGCCCTTTGACTTGGGCCTCTTTGAATCCCACTACACGTCTTGGATGAGGTCTGGGTGTATCCACATGACTTCCCCTGTCTCCAATGTTAAGGGAACAAGACCCTCATTATCTTGAGTTTTAGCTGGAGGATGCTTGACTTCCAACCGTGGTGCAGGGACTAGATAAGTCTCGTCAGGAACTGTGACCTTTGGGGTTTTGCCGAACTCGAGGGTCACCGTATTGGCAGTGACTTTATTCTGCTCTGACTTTAGTGTCAGGACTCCGGCGTCGACCAAGGCTTGAATTCTATCTTTGAGGACATAGCACTTGTCGGTAGGATGGTGAATCATCATGTGATAGAGACAGTATTTGGGGTGATTTGTGCGTCCTATCTCATTGCAACGCCGAGCATCTGGCAGCTTCATTTTATTTCCTTTGTGGAGTAAATGGAATATCGTGACCACCTGATCGTCTCTGAAGGAGTACTATTTTGGAGGGAACTTAGACTCCTGATTATTGAAGCCGCTCTTCTTGGCCTTCGACTGCACGTCCCCGGACAATTCTGCGGACATAGTCTCTTTCCCTTTGGCTTGAGAAAACTGCGGTACGTCACTACGTCTTTTATTGCTCATACCCCATTTGCCTTTAGGGGTAGATGGTTCGAACTTTTTAGCCGACTTTTTCGGCTATCTCAGCTTGTTCGACCAATTCCTTCCAGGTGTGGGCTTTGACAGCCCCCATGCGAACTTCTACCTGGTTCAAGAAGTTGTGCCTGCACGTCTGTAAGAGCATGGGTAATGGCATCCCTGCTGGGCACATCAAAGACAGATTTCTGAACCGCTCAATGTAGTCACGGATAGATTCGCCCTTCTTCTGCACGGTGGAGAGGAGCTTGTCCATGGTTACCTCGTTATCGTCCTCATAGAAACGAGAGAGGAATCGGGTTTCGAGGTCGATCTAGAAATTGACAGAGCTCGGAGGGAGACTTCGGAACCAGTCAAATGCCACCCCCTTTAAGGTGCCAATGAACAGCCTAGCCATGATGGCGTCGTTTCCTATAACATTACCAGTCTGAGACCAGAAATAGTAGATGTGCTGATTTGGTGAACTTTTACCATCATACGTATGCAACGTTGGTGGTTTGAACTTCGGTGGGTATGACACTGAATCCCACTCCAATGGGTAAGGACGGATGCCCCTACTTTCTTTAATTCATCCCTCTGAGATAGGGATGCAATTTGAGCTTGGAGGCCCTTAAGGACTTCAGCGTCTAAAGAAGAACCCTCCTTGGATTTTTTCGTCTTTGGCTGATCATTGCTAAAATGTTCCTCCTCATCATGATTGCTCTCGGCATCATTGTCATTCCGATTACTGAGGAGTTGAGCAAGCATTTGTTGAATGTTGTCCAGAGCTTTTTGCTGGATTTTGAAAGTTTGTTCCTGAGCTTCCAAACGCCGACAGAGGTCGTCGTTAGCATTATCAGCCATATTGACTGATGCTCTGTCTGTTCGCACGGAGCTAACTGTTGCCGAAGAGGCGTACCCACTGTCTTTATCTTCTTCATCCGATGGTTGGAGTGATCTCCTGGGCTCCGGCGAGGCTAGGGCCGTTGAGGAGGAAGGTTGTTTATAACTGTAGGGTATCGCCACCCTAGATCTGGTGTTTCAAAAAACACCTTCTTCATGCACCAAGACTTCGCCTAAGCCTGGGCTGTAAGCTGGATCTGGGGAGCTATAGGGAGTGTCATCGGATGCTTGTCTGCCCCTGCGCAGCTCTTGTCCTCTCCCGGTCATGTTGACGGATGCAGAGGGTGGATCTCGCGAGACGCTCGTTTTGCGATGCTTCATCGGGGCTTGTACCGACAGCCGATCAAAAACAGATCGTCGGCCTGGAGAAGTGGCGAGGCTTTGTCCTAGCTGGCAATGGACTGAGTGGACTGTCACCAACTGACATCCCACTTGTTGACAACAGGAGGAAGAGGTTTGTTTATTTGTCAACAATTCCCGCAAATCAGACCCTCTTGGGCCTAAACAATCCAGCGCAGAGGCTCTTCTGGATCATACATAGGATAATATCCTGCTCCTTTTATTCCCGCAGAGGGGATTAGCACCGAATAGTGCTTCAGTTCTAGCTTCGCCACAAAGCGCGAGCTTAGCGCCTGACGAACTGGAGAGCGGAGCACGCTGTGGTGCTTTACCCGTTATGCTACTGCGAAGGCGATTAGCTTTAGATAGTACTTTGGTTCTAGATTCACGGCCATGAACCCTGCGCGTACGCTGTGGTACAGTAGCTTCGCTCATGAGAACGAGGCTTGGCGCAAGGCGTTGCTGCTCTTGAATTAGGCGACGGTATGATTGCCGTTTGTTTTCCATTGATTTGCAAAGGGGAAAACTTACAATAAAAAGGGTTGAGGAGCTAAATTACAAGTATTCTAAAAGATTACAAGTAGATCTCCTCAGAGATTCTGGAGAAGTGTGCCGATAGGAGTCTGGTCAACGCGCGACCACTTTGTCCCTTTGACGATGCGAGCGATGAGATTCCCTTCTCGCCTAGTTCGGGGAATCAGAGAACAGAAGGTTGGTAGAACCCTCTTGCTACTTCTCAAAACCTGCCTTCAATTAGGAATTCCTTCTCGTCTGGTTCTGAAGATTCCTTGAGAAGAAGGTATTAGGGTATCAGCACCCTGAATAAAGAAGTAATTCTCTAAAAGTCTCTGAATTTTTGTGCGCACGGTGCGTCGTGAAGAAGTCTCTGCTTGTGGAGTCCTCTCTCTCTTTTTCAGAAGTCATCCTTGCGCATGTGCGTGGTCTTCTACTTCTGGAGCTCTCCTCTCCTTGTGCCCCTGGTGGGCTATTTATAGGGAGAGCAGGGGTATAATTGTCCCTTGAAAATATAGAAACAGATTGAATCAAATCTGTTTAAATCTGAAAAGTAGCCTTGCTGTGAGGCTAGGATCAGCTTCTGCGAAGCTAGAAATGGCAAGTCGGTTGATCCTCTTGATCTGTTTTGATCCTTTCCATATCATTGGAGGATTTCCCTAACCTTCTTACACGTTTTAGAAGAGTCAAGAGATTGTGGCAATCAACTGCCAAATTAGATCTCAGATTTGATCTTTATTAGATCTGATCTCATCTGGAGATTTGATTGGTCAAAGGTTGACCATAGCAGACCAGCAGTGGCGCTGCCCGCTTTGAACTCACAGCGGAGCTGGAGGCAGTATCTGGCGAAGTCAGAAGAAGGCTCTTCGGCGGATCTAGATGTCATTTGTGGCGAAGCTACCACACACCCTTTCTGCGCAGTTGCGTATGGCTTCAGGCGTAGTTGACTCTCTCTGCGGAGTTGCGCTTCAGTAGTTCAGGCGAAGCTATGAGTTAGCTTCCTGGCGGAGCTTTGAATGGCTTCAAGGCGAAGTTGGATGATCTTAGCCTCTCAGGCGAGGCTATACCTTTGGGCTCATGTGATGCTAAGTGCTAGCATCTTTAGACCTGCTGAGGTCTGTTTAGAGACAATCTGGGCTTACTGTCTGCTTGCTGGATCAGTGGAGTCCAAGTTGCTTCCTTGTCCCTCGGAGATGGGTGAAAACTGATCGTCAGCTTGTCTGTCACTTGTCTTTTGTAAATGTCAACAAGTTTAGACATTGTTCGGGCCAGTAAGAATCTTGTCTTTTTTTAAGTGTCAACAAGACCCCCTTCAAAGTTTTCGAAAGTCTGCAATAGATCAGACTTCGAAATACTTTGAAATGCTTTGATTGGTGGTATGTGAAGTACGAACGTCGCCATAGTGGTTGAGTTCAGCTTCGCTTGCAATCCTGCTGTGGGATAAGTTCGCTGAAGAATCATATAGATTCGCGATTCTGAGTAGCTTCGCATCCGGGTAGCTCCGCTTCTGGAATAAGTTCGCTTTGGAACATCTTCCCTTTTCCGAGGCCAACTGCTGTGGGTCAATTACGAGAAGGATTACTCCTTTTTCAGGGTCAGAATGACTTCTCTCGCATTAATCGAAGGAGATATTCTTTCCTCGCGCGTTTCCAAGGGAGGATATTCCCTCTCTTCAAGGCGTCTTCAAGGCGTAATAAACGCCTTTATGAGGGAGATTGTTTCTTCCTTTACACGGTTCCAAGGGAAACCGTCCCTTTTCTCAATGCGCAATAAATGCCTTAAATGCGCTCATGCTTCCACGCTTGAGGCGGCAATGCTCAGGCCATGAGGCCTATAAATAAGACATCTGAGGTCCTCTGAAGAGAAGTGATCTGCTCTTCTTCTCTTCTCTTAGTTGAGAGAGATACTCAGATCTCTGAACTAGTGGGGATGCCCACTCTGGTTATTATCCGGCCAAGGACCGGTAAGTCTAGATCATTCAGAGACCTTACCAATGAACTTTTAGGGAGTTCATCTCCCTTAATTTAGCTTTAGCTTTAATCAGCTGCTTCAGGGATTAATTTCCCTTGTTCTCCATTTAACTGATCTGCAGAGAAGGATTTCAGCATAGCTTCCCAGCGAAGCTATCATTTTGACTTGATCAAAGAAAGATCACTGCATGCGTGTTAAGTCCGCCACACAGGCAAAACTTGGGACTTAGTCTCTTCAAAGTTGAGCCAGTCTTGCCATATAGGTAGGGTCAAGACTGCGTCTCTCAGGATCAGTCTGGCTTAGCCATATAGGCGAGGCTAGGACTTGGCTTTTGTTGAGCTAGCCCATCATCTCTGTGCAAGCGAGGCTATCCTCTGCTTTAGCTGAAATCAATGTTTGACTGAATCAGATTGCTTCGCCCCAAAAAATTTGACTTAGTGCTTTTGCAGTTTCTCCTGTGTTTAACTGCTAATTTGTTCCGGTTTACATTACAGTGAGCTATGTTCGCCAATCTTGTGACTTGATGAAAGAAATCAGGAAAATTCCTCTTGCTTTTCCAGTTAAAACTTTACTCTTAAGCAGGAGGAACAAACTGGGGCAGCCGCTGTGCGTCCCAGAGGAGGCTGGCGGTCGCTTATCCAAGATGATCCACTTCGAGGCGAGGCTGGTAGTCGCTTATCCAAGATGATCCACTTCGGAAAGCGGACGTCACCTGTAAGGTCGCGGATCTTCCCATTGCCAATTCATCAAAGAAGATCCAACCTGCTGGTGGCGATCAGTCCTTTGCCAATTTTATTTAAAGAAGATCCAGCTTTCTGATGGCAAAACCTGTCCTTATGCGAAGGATCACGGCCTTGTCCTAGTGGCACCATCTGTCCTAGTGGCACCATCTATCCTGCTGGCACCATCTGCCATAATGTGAAGGATTACGGCCATGTGCAGGAGGAAGGCCTTTCGTGTCCAGTTGGTTTCGCTTGGAAGTAGATAAGACCACTTGTATGCCTCTTGAGCAAATGATTCTGTTGTATGAAACACAACCTTGATGTAGTATCAATGTACCTTTCCTTTTTAATCAATGAAAGTTCATTTTCTGCTCATTTGATTTTTGCTTTGCCTTCATCTTGAATTCGGCTAGCGGAGCTAAACTTCATGCGAGGTTAAAGATAGGATTCCATCTGAAACGGGAACGAGCTTCCAGCGAAGCTAGCATATCTGCAAAGTTCGGCCTATGCCTTCAGCGAAGCTAAGGCAATCCTATTGGCGAAGTCATTGATGTATTGTGCGAAGTCCGCATTTGACTCATACTATTTGTTGTGTCCTGCCTAAACACAGTCTTGTTGCAGGTGTTCCGCCTCTGGGTGCGTCAACTTCAAGGGAGCCAACCGATCTTCCCGAGGGGTCCAGGGGTGACATGAGCACTTCGACCGCGGGGGATGCTGCTGTGTTGGATGCTTTGTATGGTGACCTGCCCCCTTATCGACCTGAGCCAGCCAGAGGAACAGAGGTTGAAGGGGCGGTAGTCACGGAGGCAACTTCACTCCCAACTACATCAACGAGTGAGGTGCCATCAGTTTTGCCAGGTGCGGAGCTGAGGGTGATTACAAGTCCTACTTCCCCAGCGCTGGTGGTTGAGCCTGCTGTCCAGGAAATGGTCACTAGTCCTACCTCGGTTGTGGCTAGTGTACTGGTTTCAATGAGGACACCGCCAAGATTACCGATGACCTGCCATGCTGCTGCTGCCAGTGTTCCGGCTGTTCCCTCCACGGTAATGTCAATAAGACTGGTGGAATCTTCTGGGGCTGCCCGTCTGCCAGGAGTGGCCGAGGCTGAAAATGAATTTGTAGCTGAAATAGTCGACAGCTTTTATAAAGGCTTGAAGCGATCTATTGATCTGGTCTTGAAAGGCTCGACTATGCCATTTTCCACTTTAAAGGTGGTCCTCTCCCGAAGTATTGAGAATATCCGGGACTTTGGAGGGGATAACCAGGCTGCTGCATAAGAACTTCTGGTAGACCAATTTGAGAGGGACGTAGTGTTGGCCCAAAGGCCTTCCACTCTAGTTTTGATGATGATTAACTCATGTAGTTATGTGTACTAATAATCTTGTGAGTTTAGTTTCAGATCATTAATCAAGTTATTAGTTGGTGAAAGCTTCCACACATCTTTCACAAGTTGATTCAAGAGCCCGAGCGTCAAAGATCACATATAGCACTTGCTCGATGGATCAAGGAGTTTTGGATCGAGTCGACTTGGAGATTGCGCTCTACAAGAAGACTTCGGTACCATAGTTTAGTTTTGTGTTTAGATCCAAATTGTAAAGATTAGAATAGTATGATAATGCTCAAGTTCGCAACACACACGTTTCATGTTTTGAATATTGGTTTTTGGTTTTTCGGTTTTAGGTTTAACCGATCTTGGTTTTCATGAATATATAGATCAAAACAAGTTTACATGGTTTAATGTATATATGATTTGTTCTATATACATGCATGCTTTAATTTCCTAGACAAACTTAGTTTTGACTCACTCATTCATGTGTTTTATGTTTTGGTATTTTTGAAATAACATATTTTGGAATTAATGACAAAAACTATGATATATATTTGTTTCATGTATATTGGATTTCTATCCATATGCATCATGCTTCAAAGTATTTAGATATCATATTTTGTATTTGGAAGAGTTTTGGACAAAACGTATTTTCTATTCAAAATTCAAGTTTTAGAAAATACAGTTTTTGGTTTTTGGTAAAAATGATAAGACACAAAAATAGTTCATATTGATTGATATTTGAGCTAAACTTTTACCACATGTTTATATATCAATGCAAAATGATAAAACTATTTTTGGTGATTTTTAGAAATGATAAAAGAATTTTTAAATATGTTTTTAACCCAGTTTTCTGTTCCGGACTTCACCAGTCGACTAAGTCAACTGACCAAGTCGACTAGGATGAAGTCGGTCGACCGGGCCGGTCGACCGACGTGCACAGATCTGTGCACGTTTGGAGACACTAGGACGGTCGACTGGACCGGTTGACCGGTCTGAGAGCAGAGCTCTCTGTTTGTTTGGGTCGACCGGGGGTCGACCGGGGCGGTCGACCGGCAGCTGCCAACGGGCAAAAATTGACCGTTGGGCGGTCGACCGGACCGGTCGACCGGCAGTGTATTTCTGGCATTTCTGCTGCCAACGGCTATATTTTTCTGGGGTCTATAAATACCCCATTGGAAAGAGTTTTTCTCTAAGATTTTTTTGTACGAATTTTTCCCTACTCTCTGGTGTTTTCACAGCAATTAAAAGAAGTTTTTGGATTCAAATTGAACAATCTTTTTGGTGTTTTTGCTAGGGTTTGGAAATTTAAAGAAAATGGTTTTTGGGAAAAAGAGTTTGATTCATCTTCTATATCTTGGTTTCAGTTTTTCCCAAGGATTTTCTTTGTGATTTTTGATTTCCATCCCACTGGTTTTCTCCACACTTGAGCTAAAATCTACTATCTTTTCTATAGGATTTTTGTGTGGGAGAAAGAGATTGTTTGTGGTTGTTATTGAACCACCAAGTTGTAAACCCTCTATACTTTGCTTTGTGCTTTTCCCTCTTGGGTTGAGGAGGTTGTTTGTGCAAGTGGTTTGTATCCCTCAAGTTGTGAGGTGATCCTTACTTGGCTTTGTGCTAATCCCTCGGGTTGTGAGGTGATTGTTTGTAGGCTTGGAGTTGTGCCTCAAAGAGGAGGTTGTGTTTGTAAGGAGAGGAGTTGGGTACTCCTTATATTGTGATTGCCCCAAATCCTCGGTGGAGGTTCCCTTTGTGGGAGTCCTTTGTGAACAAGCTAGTGGACTTAAAATCCTTCTGGGTGAAGGCGGGGATGTAGAGCTGGGTGCTCGAACCTCGAAACATATCTTGGTGTTTGCGCTTGTTCATTGACTCTTACTCTCTCTCTCTCTTTACTTTGTGCCTTGCATCTATTCATATTGCTCATACATACTTATATGCTTGGCTTGGTTGTGTGCATCTCTTGTTGAAATTGCAAATTAGTTTTTAATTCCGCATTGAGTTGACTAGATTAGCATAATCACCTATTCACCCCCCCTCTAGGTGATCTTTCAATTGGTATCAGAGCTAGTGCTCCTGATATTTAGGTTTAACCACCTAGGAGTGAGATCTTGGTTTGCTAATCTTCATTTGCATCTTCATTTGCACTCATTTAGTTTGCTCTCATGGATAGCCCTTTTATGTTTGACCATATTAGACTTGATGTTTGAAAGGCCAATATGAGTAGCCATTTGAAAAGACTAGGACAGCTAGTTTATCAAGCCTCCACTATAGAATCATTCCCAATAGTAGCAAGCATAAGAAGGCAAATGCATTAGCACTTAGAACACTTAGAGCATCTCTTAGTGAACATCTTTTACCGGTGTTTAATCATTATGACTCGGCTTTTGCAGTTTGGAGCTTATTGACGTCTCCCGAGCTTCCAAGGATTATCAACAAGATGAGGAGATCTAAGAGAGAAAAGTCCGAAGAGCATTGCTTCATGGTCCAAGGAAAAACTCCCTTGAGGTACAATCGGACACTTAATTAGATGATAGCTCTAGTTCCTATTGCCATGGTTGTTTGAAGTTCAAACTTTAAATTTGGAACTTGCTCAAAAGCTTGAAATTTATTGGAAAAACACAATCTTTTGAAAGAGGACAACCTTGTTTTAAAAAATGAATTAAAGGATTTGTGTTCTAATTTTGAATTGGTTTTGCAAGAAAAGGAAGAGATCACTAGTGAACGTGACTCACTAAGATCTCAACTAGACCTTGCCCTTGATGAGATTGAGATTTTGAAAAACAAAAATGATTGTGATGATGTTGTGAAGCACAATGAGGTTTTATCTTCTAAATTGGATTTTGTTTTAAAAGATAACCTTGTTTTGAAAAATAAAATTGATTCAATTACAAAAGAATTGGATTTGGTTTTGAAGAAAAATGAATCTTTAAAAATTGAAATTGATTCTCATGTGTGCCATGCTAGTATAGCTTCTTCTTCTTATAGCACACCTATTGCATGCTCCACTTTATCTTCCTCCATTGAAAATGATATAAATGTTTTGAAGAAAAGTGTTGAATGTTTGGGCTCCACTTTGAGCCAATGCACATTGAATCATACACGTTTGGAAACCTTGGTTCGCAAGAAACAAGGTCCATCTTTGCATGCTCACCCTTCACGGCATACACATGCTTTCCACGGTCACCACCATCGCACGTATGCTCATGTGTACACATGTACACATTGTGGCCGAAAAGGCCATCTTGCTAGATTTTGTTATGATCGTATCTATCATGAAAATTTAGCAACTAATCTTGTTTGGGTTAGAAAGGATACTAACCCCCGTGGACCCACAAAGAAATGGGTACCAAAGACCACCTCTATACTCTTTGATGTAGGTGGGAGCTCTCGCAAAACGTGAGAGTGTTGGTGCCTTGGAGTGGATGCGTTCCGTGCCTAAAGAGAACCATTTGGATGCTTCACTCTCAAGGAGATTTGGTGGGAGGACCACCGTGGTTTGGAGAACTAGAGAAGCACCTTCATGAGTTTTGGTATCATTCTCTAACTCCCATTTTTATTTGCATGTTTTTCATGTTCATCTATTTATAGCATGCCATGGTTTATTGTTCATTATGCTTATGCCATGCTCATTAGAATAGTGTTATACATGTTTAGTTACTTGAGCACCTATGTCTTATTTGGATCTATATTTAGTGTTCTCACCTTGTTTAAACTAACATGTATGCCCTAGATCTAATGCACATGCATATACATAATGATCATGTGGATGTTTATGATTTTTGTTTTGTTGAATCATGTTTAGTATGATATTTGCCATGTTTATTAGACTTATGCTTTACATGATTAGTTATTGAGACACCCTTGTTTAATATGGACCCATATTTTGTGTTCTCTTTATGTTTTAGCTATCATGTTAATCATAGATCTAATGCATATGTCTTTGTCATGCTAATCACATGTTTGACTATAACTTTGTGTTTTAATGATTCATGTTTTGACAAATAACTTGTGTTGTAATAGTTTAGCAATGGTGATGTGTTGTATGATTTCTAATTTTGCCACATGTTTTGATGATTATAGGTTATTATGTATTTCTTGATTCTAATAGCATGTGAAAGTTCTTCATGATCATTATTATGTCTTTCATGTTGACTTATATCCCGTTTTATGCTTAATGATTTGATTACTTGTTTAGATGTTAGTTTTCATTAAGACTAGAATTTATACTTGCACATGTAGTGGGACACAAATAAATCTTTATATATGTATATGTTTGTGCTTGGACACTTATTTGTACCCATTAAATGTGTTAGTATAGCCTAGTTTTGATGATTCATGCATTTTAAACTCGTATTCCTATTTTTGGATTTGTTTTTTGTGTATGAGTTTTCATTTCATGTATATGTTTATTTTGCCAAACCTTAAGATATACATGTATACCCTTTGAGTCATTTGCCTTTCATGCAAATCTATATATATGGACTCAATTGTGTTTAGGGATATGTATGTACACTTATTGTGTTGGCAATTCATACATACACCTTGAAATGAAATTAGTTTTGGTGAAAATTTAGTTTTTCTTGATTTCATGTTTATTTGTTTAACTTCATGTATATGTGTATCTTGTCCAAACTATTGATTATACATGTACATCCTTGAGCCACGTGCCTTCATGCATATACTTTTGTGGACTCATTGTGTTTAGGATATGTATGTATACTTTAGTTTGTACATGACATACATATGCCTTGAAGTTTAAGTCGTTTGGATGAATTTCATGTTTTCAAGGAATTTCATATGAGCTTAATTGAATATTTTCATGTTAATATGTGTCACATTTTACTTATACACTCACTTTATTAGTTTTACTCATGATTTATTTTCATGAGAATTTAATATGAGCTTTATGGACTTTGAGTGTTTAGTGATCATGTGATTACATGTGTTTCATGAAAAATAAGTTTATTTTATTCCTTACTTGAAGGATTTCGTACTAGTTTTAAAAGTTTTTCCTATAACTAGTTCGTATTCTTCACTATGGTAGAGATTTTCAAACAAAGCTTATTTTCAAACCTATTTTTGAAAACCCCTACCATTAATGGGAGGATGGATGGGAGATCATGTTCTTGTATGCTTTAACATGAAAATCATTTAAAACTTGAACCATGATTGGGAGGTAGTTATTGAGATATACATTTGATATTATTGTTATTTTAATTGGTATCATTGAATTCTTTCAATTGGTATCGATCTTGACATTTCTTGTATACTCATATGTGTTTGTATGTATGTATGCTTCATTCCAAGAATATCAATTTCTATTGGTATCTATTTTTCATACATATATATGCTTTATTTGTGCTTGTTATATCCCTATTTCTTTAAGCACAAAATCTTGTTTATACTAGTGCTTGAGCTTCAATTTTGTTTTAATTGATTATTTTTAAATTGGTATCAAGCCTACACATTGTTTTAGTTTGTATTTCATAAAGGGGAAGAAAATTTGATTTTGTCTTTCAATTGATGATTTCTCAATTGGTATTTGATTCCCACTCCCTTACTTTATGATTGAAATTTCAAATTAGTATCATGTGTTTAAAATGAAAATTATTTACAATTGATATCAAAATATGTGTGTTTAGACATTCAAGATTTATTATGTTTATTTTCAATTGACATCAAGATGTTTCATGTGTTTTTGCTTAAAATTGGTATCAATATTTTTCTTTGTTTCCTTTCAATTGGTATCAAGATGCTATTATTTGACATATTTTCAATTGGTACCTCAAATTGACTTTGTTTTTGTTTTAGACAAAAAGGAAAATCTTATTTTTTATTAATTCATTGTTTCGAACAAAAAAAGGGAAAAATATTTATTGAATTTTCTATGATTTGGTTTTGCTTTTACCCCTTATTAAAGATTGACTCTTTGTATTAAAAGGAAAGAAGATTTTGTTTTGTTTTGATTTTTACCCCTTTGTTGATGATTGACAAAAAGGGGGAGAAGAATTTGGGTTTATATATGCATGTTTTTGTTTTGCATATATTAAGTTTAATTTAGTTTAATTTTAATTGGTATCTAAAGCATGTTTTGTGATTGGATGTTTTATAATTGGTATCTAGAGTGTAATTGGTATCTAGAGCATGTTTTGTTTTAAATATTTCATTGGAATTAGTATCTAGAGCATGTTTTGTAATTGAACATTTCATTGGTATCTAGAACCCTTTATTGTTTATGCATAGATATGCATGTTTCATGTTTCATGTTTAAGAGCCTTCATTACATATTCATTATGTTTATTTGGTTATGCATGAGTTAAGGGGAGCTTCTTTGAAGCTTAACTTTAGTCCATGCATATATAACTCCATGAGTTTTGTCATCATCAAAAAGGGGGAGATTGTTGGCCCAAAGGCCTTCCACTCTAGTTTTGATGATGATTAACTCATGTAGTTATGTGTACTAATAATCTTGTGAGTTTAGTTTCAGATCATTAATCAAGTTATTAGTTGGTGAAAGCTTCCACACATCTTTCACAAGTTGATTCAAGAGCCCGAGCGTCAAAGATCACATATAGCACTTGCTCGATGGATCAAGGAGTTTTGGATCGAGTCGGCTTGGAGATTGCGCTCTACAAGAAGACTTCGGTACCATAGTTTAGTTTTGTGTTTAGATCCAAATTGTAAAGATTAGAATAGTATGATAATGCTCAAGTTCACAACACACACGTTTCATGTTTTGAATATTGATTTTTGGTTTTTCGGTTTTAGGTTTAACCGATCTTGGTTTTCATGAATATATAGATCAAAACAAGTTTACATGGTTTAATGTATATATGATTTGTTCTATATACATGCATGCTTTAATTTCCTAGACAAACTTAGTTTTGACTCACTCATTCATGTGTTTTATGTTTTGGTATTTTTGACAAAACATATTTTGGAATTAATGACAAAAACTATGATATATATTTGTTTCATGTATATTGGATTTCTATCCATATGCATCATGCTTCAAAGTGTTTAGATATCATGTTTTTGTATTTGGAAGAGTTTTGGACAAAACGTATTTTCTATTCAAAATTCAAGTTTTAGAAAATACAGTTTTTGATTTTTGGTAAAAATGATAAGACACAAAAATAGTTCATATTGATTGATATTTGAGCTAAACTTTTTACCACATGTTTATATATCAATGCAAAATGATAAAACTATTTTTGGTGATTTTTAGAAATGTAAAAGAATTTTTAAATATGTTTCTAACCCAGTTTTCTGTTCCGGGCTTCACCAGTCGACTAAGTCAACTGACCAAGTCGACTAGGATGAAGTCGATCGACCGGCCGGTCGACCGACGTGCACAGATCTGTGCACGTTTGGAGACACTGGGACGGTCGACCGGACCGGTCGACCGGTCTGAGAGCAGAGCTCTCTGTTTGTTTGGGTCGACCGGGGCGGTCGACCGGCAGCTGCCAACGGGCAAAAATTGACCGTTGGGCGGTCGACCGGACCGGTCGACCGGCAGTGTATTTCTGGCATTTCTGCTACCAACGGCTATATTTTTCTGGGGTCTATAAATACTCCATTGGAAAGAGTTTTTCTCTAAGATTTTTTTGTGCGAATTTTTCCCTACTCTCTGGTGTTTTCACAGCAATTAAAAGAAGTTTTTGGATTCAAATTGAACAATCTTTTTGGTGTTTTGCTAGGGTTTGGAAATTCAAAGAAAAGGGTTTTTGGGAAAAGAGTTTGATTCATCTTCTATATCTTGGTTTCAGTTTTTCTCAAGGATTTTCTTTGTGATTTTTGATTTCCATCCCACTGGTTTTCTCCACACTTGAGCTAAAATCTACTATCTTTTCTATAGGATTTTTGTGTGGGAGAAAGAGATTGTTTGTGGTTGTTATTGAACCACCAAGTTGTAAACCCTCTATACTTTGCTTTGTGATTTTCCTCTTGGGTTGAGGAGGTTGTTTGTACAAGTGGTTTGTATCCCTCAAGTTGTGAGGTGATCCTTACTTGGCTTTGTGCTAATCTCTCGGGTTGTGAGGTGATTGTTTGTAGGCTTGGAGTTGTGCCTTAAGAAGGAGGTTGTGTTTGTAAGGAGAGGAGTTGGGTACTCCTTGTATTGTGATTGCCCCAAATCCTCGGTGGAGGTTCCCTTTGTGGGAGTCCTTTGTGGACAAGCTAGTGGACTTAAAATCCTTCTGGGTGAAGGCGGGGATGTAGAGCTGGGTGCTCGAACCTCGAAACATATCTTGGTGTTTGCGCTTGTTCATTGACTCTTACTCTCTCTCTCTTTACTTTGTGCCTTGCATCTATTCATATTGCTCATACATACTTATATGCTTGGCTTGGTTGTGTGCATCTCTTGTTGAAATTGCAAATTAGTTTTTAATTCCGCATTGAGTTGACTAGATTAGCATAATCACCTATTCACCCCCCCTCTAGGTGATCTTTCACGTAGAAGAATGGCGCCGTCTCGGTTGTTCGGACCTGGAGTCTTCGGTAAATGAGCATTTTGCGCACCTTGCCGCTCAAATGCATGAAGCCCATCTTGCTGCTCAGGAGGCTGCTAAGGCCATTTCTTCGGACTTGAAATCCTTGGAGACAAGGCAAGTAGAGCTTGGGGATGCCATAGATGCTTCTAATAGTGCTCTTCTTGACGCTGAAGAGAAATCGAGAAGGCCAAGGAGATGATCAGGAAGGGAAATCTTCTCTTATCCAAGGCTGAACCAGTGCGTCTGGAAGAAACTGCGCGGCTTGAGCAGCTTAAGGCTCAAAGTGACGAGCTCTCGCGGCAGGGGTTAGCTCAAAGGGCAACCTCGGCCGAGGTCGAGGCTCGCTTGGCCCAGACGGCGAATTTTAATGAGGCTGAGCTGAGGTCACAGGCACTTTTCAGGGCTGCTAATGATAAGAAGACAAGGCTGGCCTTCCTTGAAGAACGGATCAGATCTTATGACGTACGCTCGTAGCTTGTAATATATGTGCCTCCATGTATCCCTTCCTTTTTGGAATCAATAAAAGTAATTTTGTTTTGACTCCCTGTCGAACCTCTAACTTGTTTTATCTGCTGAGTTATCGTTTCCAAGTTGTATTGCAGCCACTTGAGAACATAGTCCTTGCTGGATTGAATAATGAGACTTGGCTATCCGCCGGTTCAGAGGTCGCACTGACGTAACCGGTTGAGAATCCACCAAGCTTAAGATTAGCCTTTATGGGGCTAAAAGGGTAATACTTGTCTTTTGTAAATGTCAACAAGTATGGGTGAGACCTGTCTTTTGTAAATGTCAACAGGCTCAAGGTTGAGACTTGTCTTTTGTAAATGTCAACAAGCTCGAAATTGAAACTTGGCTGTCTGCTGGTTCAGAGGTCGCAATGATATAACCGATTGAGACGCCACCAAGCTCAAAGTTGGTGATACTTGTCTTTTGTAAATGTCAACAAGTATCGAGACCTGTCTTTTGTAAATGTCAACAGGCTCAAGGTTGAGACTTATCTTTTGTAAATGTCAACAAGCTCGAAATTGAGACTTGGCTGTCTGCTGGTTCAGAGGTCGCAATGACATAACCGATTGAGACGCCACCAATCTCAAGGTTGGTGATACTTGTCTTTTGTAAATGTCAACAAGTATCGAGACCTGTCTTTTGTAAATGTCAACAGGCTCAAGGTTGAGACTTGTCTTTTGTAAATGTCAACAAGCTCGAAATTGAAACTTGGCTGTCTGCTGGTTCAGAGGTCGCAATGACATAACCGATTGAGACGCCACCAAGATCAAGGTTGGTGATACTTGTCTTTTGTAAATGTCAACAAGTATCGAGACCTGTCTTTTGTAAATGTCAATAGGCTCAAGGTTGAGACTTGTCTTTTGTAAATGTAAACAAGCTCGAAATTGAAACTTGGCTGTCTGCTGGTTCAGAGGTCGCAATGACATAACCGATTGAGACGCCACCAAACTCAAGGGTGGTGATACTTGTCTTTTGTAAATGTCAACAAGTATCGAGACCTGTCTTTTGTAAATGTCAACAGGCTCAAGGTTGAGACTTGTCTTTTGTAAATGTCAACAAGCTCAAAATTAAAACTTGGCTGTTTGCTGGTTCAGAGGTTGCAATGACATAACCGATTGAGACGCCACCGAGCTCAAGGTTCGTAATGGGATTTAGGAAAAGGTCTCGCTTTCACAGGGAGAAACGAGGGAATCACTGTCATAGGTTTAATGTTAACGTAACAGCGAAATGTATATGTGGTCTTACCATTCTATGGATGAGAATTAGTAAGTGATTTTGGAGAGGGAATCAAATGGGAACAGGTCCCTTAGGATTTTTAGCTAATCCTCAGCTGTCAACGGGTTTGATATGCCTTTACCAACTACCGTTTGAGTCGGCTAGCCATGCTATTCCCCTCAGCATGATGAGTTGTCAAGGACTTATGTTGGGCTTAAAGGCCAACATTTTCCTCTATCCTTAATCGTTAAGGATGTTGGATCATTTGGTTAGCGTATGTGTAACCTTGATTCTTCTTTGGGAGAACCAGCGTATGACCTGGTTCCTACTGGTTTATGGTTGCGATCTCGCTTGGAGGAAGAGAAAGCCTCTCTTTGCATGTACCTTGGATATGAAGGTCTTGATCAGAGGTGTAGTGTTAACTTGATCATGAGAAGGATCCTTAATCAAGGATAATACTTCTTTAAGAATTTGCCATTGACCGGCATCATGAGTAAATCGCCATCTGAAGTCATAATGCGGTATGCTCCGTTTGAATAGACTGTTTCTATTACAAACGGTCCTTCCCATTTGGGCTGAAATTTGCCTTTGGTCTTGTGCGTCATAATCATCGGTCGTCTGACGGCTAAAACCAAATCTCCTTTCTGGAAGACTCTTTGTTTGACCTTCTTATTGAAGGCTTTTGAGATTCAAGCTTGATACAGCTCGATGTGTTGCTGAGCTTGTAGTCGCTTCTCATCTAGGGCTTCGAGCTCTTGAAGACGCAACCAATCATTGTCCTCTGATGTGATCTTAGTCATTAAAGCGACTCGCAATGATGGCATCTGGATTTTCAACGGATGACTGCTTCACACCCGTACACCAGGAAAAAGGCGTATTGCCTGTCGGTGTCCGAACCGTGGTTCGGTAGGCCCAAAGACATTCACCAAGCTTTTTGTCCCAATCTCGCTTATTCGATGAGACGAACTTCTCGAGTAGTTTGATGATCGTTTTGTTGAATGCTTCCGCCAAGCCATTAGCGGCGAGATTATAGGCAGTCGATGTCACATTCTGAATTCGATATTTATCACAGAATCGATAGAATACCTGGCTTATGAATTGGGGACCATTGTCATGGATGATCCGCCTTGGGACACCAAATCGATGAATGACATGGTGTTTGATGAAATTAACCACATTAGAGGTTTTGACTTCAACCAGTGGTATAACTTTCGCCCACTTTGAAAAGTAGTCGGTTATTGCCAAGATAAACCGGTGACCTCTTGTCGAAGAAAGGTTGATTGGCCCTACGACGTCGATTCCCCGTGCTTCGAACGGCCATGAAGCAATTGTCGGGTGGAGCAACTCCGAAGGCTGGTGTATGAAGTCCGCATGAATCTGACATGCTTTCACCTTCGTGCGTATTGGGTGGCATCGGCTATCATGGTTGGCCAATAGTATCCAAGCCTATGCAACCTGTCTTTGAGCTTTGGACCTGGCTGATGAGCTTCGCAAATGTCGTCGTGTGCTTCTTTAAGCACTTCCTGTGCCTCTGAATTAGAAAGGCAACGGAGGATGATACCGTCATATGAACGACGGTAAAGTGTCTTTAGAGTTGGATCGTAGTAGAAACGGAGAGACCTTCGTCTGATAGATGCCGCTTTTTTAGGATCGTCTGGCAGCAGACCATGTAAAGCATAGTCGATGAGAGGAAATCGCCAATCTCTCGGCTCAAGATCCGTGGAGACATTATAGACTTCTCGGGTTCTTAACATATGCTTAGAGCATACAAGGTGTCGAGTTGCCACTGTGAGGTGATACTCGGTGTCGGCTGGCAAGGCTAGTGTTGTTGCTAATGCAGCAAGAGCGTCCGCCTTGATATTTTGAGATCGAGACACGTGCCCGATGTAGAAGTTTTCAAATAGATTAGCCAATTCGATGGCTGTGTGGTAATAAGGCACTAAATCCTCGTGACGAACTTTAAATTCGCCTTTAACCTGATTGATAATCAGTTTTGAATCGCCGTAGGCTTCAAGATAGCGTACCCCCATTTCATGGGCGAGCTGAAGACCAATGAGCAGAGCATTATATTCCGCTACATTGTTGGAGCATGACTCTGTCAGGGAGAATGCCCTGGGAAGGACATGATTCTGTGGGGAGATGAACACAACCCCCACTCCGACAATGATCTTGCCTTTAGGGTCTATTCGTGATGCTCCATCGAAGAACATCTGCCACACTTCATCCTCTGAAGTTACATTGGACTCGAAGACTTCATCTGGAATATCTTTGTGAAGTTTTGAGTTTTCCGAGACTTGATGAGCAGCCAAGAATTCTGCAAGGGCCTGGCCTTTAACCGCCTTTTGTGGGGTAAAGATCATGTCGTACTGAGACAAAAGAAGCGCCCATTTAGCTAATCTTGAGTTCAATGATCCTGGTTTCGTCATGAGAAGACGCAAAGGATTTACTCTGGAGATGACATGTATGGTTTGGCCGACCAAATAATTTCGTGTCTTCTGAACGGCAAAGACAAGAGCTAAGCACTCCTCTCTATAGGATTATAGCGAGATTCCGCCCTATCAGAGTCCTGCTCAGATAATAAATGGCCTGCTCGTGACCATTGTCGTCCTTTTGACCAAGGAGGGCACCAAGAGAATGGTCCGTAGCTTTTACATAAAGCAAGAATGGTTTCCCTGATGTGGGGGCCACTAAGACTGGAGGCTTCGTGAGGTATCTCTTGATGTCTTCATAAGCTTCCTGACAAGCTTGATCCCATACAAAGGAGGCACCCTTTTTCATGAGTCGGGTGAACGGCTGGCAGTGGCCTGATAGATTTGCGATGAATCTTCTTATATAAGCCAGTCTACCGTTTTTCGGAGATGGTCGCGGAAGATTGTACTCATTGCTCGCTGATAGGTTGCTCCGGCGTTCTTCAGTCCGAAGGGCATTACAGTGTAGCAGTATACCCCCAATGGTGTTCGGAACGAAGTATGCTTCTCATCGTCGGGGTACATTTTAATCTGATTGTACCCTGAAAAGCCGTCCATGAAAGACATTCTTTCGAATCCACATGTGTTGTCAATCATGACATCGGTGATGGGCAGTGGGAATTCGTCCTTAGGACAAGCCGTATTGAGATCATGGTAGTCTATGCAGATCCGTATCTTCCCGTTTTTCTTGAGGACGGGAACGATATTAGCAACCCAATCTGATGTTGTTCCTCCCGAATGAAGCCACACGCAATGAGCTTATGGACTTCGGCCTCAATAGCTTCCATAATGTTTGGGCGAAACCGACGTTGTTGCTGCTTGACTGGCTTGGCGTCGGGCTTGATGTTCAGACGGTGCATGGCGACTTGTGGATCGAGTCCGGGCATGTCTTCGTAGCTCCATGCGAAGACGTCTATATACTCTTTTACGAGTATTATCAATTCTTCCTTTTCTGTAAGTGATAAGCTTTCACTTATAAAGATGGGCTTAGGATGGTCTTGACTACCCAAGTTGACCTGCATCACCTTGTCTTCAGTGGGTGGTTCGCGCAGTTCGAATCTCTTTTCCCATTGGAGGTCGAATTGCTGGGCCCATGGCTCCTCATCAGTAGCTTCTGCAGTCTCCATTGACTTCTTGAAGTTATATTAACGGTGAGATTCTCGAACATCATTCCCACACTGACGTCTGAGTCCCATTCGGAGGATGAGGCTGAATGTGATGGAATTGGTTCATCGTCTATGAATTGAACCATTGCTGACGATGTGGGTGTAACGTATCCCAACCCCCTGCGTGTACTATTATAGTAATTTGCAGGCTTCTCTTTTGGCACAAAGTTACGCAGCAAGCTCCGCCTTCCTTTTCCAAAATTCAGGCCGTCTCGATGCTTTAGGTCGTATCCCATTTTCTTCATAATATGCGCGCTGGGTCGCGCGTAATGGAAGAATTGTGGAGTGTCTGAGTCTGAACTTGAATCTGCGGTTATGGGTCTTCGTGGTTGGGTTCTGCCGAAAATTATCGGTAACTGACCTTCTTTGGATGGAGGGATCACTAGCGTGGCCCCTTCTATAGCTTCCATGGGTATACTGGATGCACTTGGTTTATGCAAAGGCATGTGCAAAGAGCTATCCATAATGGATTCAAATAGCCCAACACTCGCAGGATAATCGAAAGAAATATTATCATTAATTACCTATTCACCTTCATCTTCAGAAGGAGTATTACATTGGGGATTATTAAGACATGCTATAATTGGTTCACCAATCAAATGGCTGGCATGCCTGCTTCGAATTCTGAATCCGCCTCATTGCCACTTTCATCATCATCTGGCAATGGTTCTTTGGGTGTTTCACCGGCCTCTTGATACAGGAGAGCACCAGTGAAGTAATTTTTCACCCATTTGAATGGTTGCTTTTCAGCAAAGACAGTTCGTACTGTCGTGTCATCTTCGACATATTTGAAGCACTGGTGCAGAGTGGAGGGAACGATCCAGTTGGCGTGGATTCACGGTCGTCCTAGCAGCGGGTTATATGATGTGTTGGCGTCAATGACATAGCATGTCACTTCTGACTTCAAGCTCCCGATTCGGCAACGGAGTCGAATTTTCCAAGTGGATGACTACTTCCGGCATTGAAACCGTATATTGTAGTGGTGGTTGCGGACAACCTATACAACGGTATACCGAGGAAGTAAAGTACCTTTTGGGGATGATGCTCAGTGCCGACCCCGGGTCGACTTGTACTCTTTCAATACACGTTGAACCGATATATCCGGTGTAGTACAGAGGTCGATCGTGCTTATTACCTTTGAGAAGCATATCTTTTGCTGTGAAGGTAATAGCGGGCACCTTTGATTGTACATGATGACATTCTGGGCAAGAAGACTGAGCGTCATCGTTAGGGACCTCTGGCATGCATGTCAGGAATGATTCTGAATTAGCCAACGCATCCTTAAGTTCTTCTCTTGTCTCTTTTGAGAGACGAAGGAGCTCGTGTATTGTAATACGAGCTGGGATATTAGCCAGCTGAGCCAATATGTCAAAACGAAGGGCATGTCAAGCCCTGGGCCTGAAGGTTTCTTTAGGGCATGGTCGAACCGAACTTCCTTAGGCTTCTCCTTTCCCTTGGTTGGAACTGGAGCGGATGCTGGTATTTGTACTGACGTTGTTTGCTGCTGTATCTCGTCAGTAGACTTCTCATACTGCCTTAAGTATAATTTTCCAGATCGGGTGCCCGTCGGCTGAGGTATGTCAGCCTGCGTTGTGCAAACATGCTTTTCTCCTTCTGAATCACTGAGGGAAGCTGACGTAAGATTGCCGTCGTCTGGCAGGATGGAGATGACATTGCAAGATTTGCCCTTTGACTTGGGCCTCTTTGAATCCCACTACACGTCTTGGATGAGGTCTGGGTGTATCCACATGACTTCCCCTGTCTCCAATGTTAAGGGAACAAGACCCTCATTATCTTGAGTTTTAGCTGGAGGATGCTTGACTTCCACCGTGGTGCAGGCTGGATAAGTCCCGTCAGGAACTGTGACCTTTGGGGTTTTGCCGAACTCGAGGGTCACCATATTGGCAGTGACTTTTTTCTGCTCTGACTTTAGTGTCAGGACTCCGGCGTCGACCAAAGCTTGAATTCTATCTTTGAGGACATAGCACTTGTCGGTAGGATGGTGAATCATCCTGTGGTAGAGACAGTATTTGGGATCATTCGTGCGTCCTATCTCATTGGGACGCCGAGCATCTGGCAGCTTCATTTTATTCCCTTTGTAGAGCAAATGGAATATCGTGACCACCTGATCGTCTCTGAAGGAGTACTGTTTTGGAGGGAACTTAGACTCCTGATTATTGAAGCCGGCCTTCTTGGCCTTCGACTGCACGTCCCCGGACAATTCTATGGACATAGTCTCCTTCCCTTTAGCTTGAGAAGACTGCGGTACGTCACTACGTCCTTTATTGTTCATACCCAATTTGCCTTTGGGCGTGGATGGTTCGAACTTTTTAGCCGACTTTTCGGCTATCTCAGCTTGTTCGACCAATTCCTTTCAGGTGTGGGCTTTGACAGCCCCATGCGAATTTCTACCTGGTCCAAGAAGTTGTGCCTGCACGTCTGTAAGAGCATGGGTAATGGCATCCCTGCTGGGCACATCAAGGATAAGTTTCTGAACCGCTCAATGTAGTCACGGACAGATTCGCCCTTCTTCTGCACGGTGGAGAGAAGCTTGTCCATGGTTACCTCAGTATCGTCCTCATAGAAACGAGGGAGGAATCGGGTTTCCAGGTCGATCCAGGAATTGGCAGAGCCCGGAGGGAGACTTCGAAACCAGTCAAATGCCACCCTCTTTAAGGTGCCAATGAACATCTAGTCATGATGGCGTCGTTGCCTATAACATTACCAGTCTGAGACCGGAAATAGTAGATGTGCTGATTTGGAGAACTTTTACCATCATATGTATGCAACGTTGGTGGTTTGAATTTGGTGGGTATGGCACTGAATCCCACTCCAATGGGTAAGGACGGACTGCCCCTACTTTCTTTAATTCATCCCTCTGAGCTAGGGATGCAATTTGAGATTGGAGGCCTTAAGGACTTCAGCGTCTAAAGAAGAACCCTCCTTGAATTTCTCCGTCTTAGGCCTGTTCATTTCTAAATGTTTCTCCTCATCATGATTGCTCCCGGCATCATTGTCATTCCGATTGCTGAGGAGTTGAGCAAGCATCTGTTGAATGTTGTCCAGAGCTTCTTGCTGGGTCTTGAAAGTTTGCTCCTGAGCTTCCAAATGCCGACGGAGGTCGTCGTTAAGATTATCAGCCATGTTGACTGATGCTCTGTCTGTTCACACTGAGCTAACTGTCGCCGAAGAGGCGTACCCACTGTCTTCATCTTCTTCATCCGATGGTTGGAGTGATCTCCTGAGCTCCGGCGAGGCTAGGGACGTTGAGGAGGAAGGTTGTTCATAACTGTAGGGTATCGCCACCCTAGATCTGGTGTGTCAAAAAACACCCTCTTCATGCACCAAGACTTCGCCTAAGCCTGCGCTGTAATCTGGATCTGGGGAGCTGTAGGGGGTGTCAGATGCTTGTCTTCCCCTGCGTAACTCTCGTCCTCTTCCGGTCATGTTGACGGATGCAAAGGGTGGATCTCGCGAGATGCTCCTTTTGCGATGCTTCATCGGGCTTGTACCGACAGCTGATCAAAAACTGATCGCCGGCCTGGAGAAGTGGCGAAGACTGGTGCTAGCCGGCAATGGACCGAGTGGACTGTCACCAACTGACATCCCACTTGTTGACAACAGGAGGAAGAGGTTTTTTATTTGTCAACAATTCCCGCAATCAGACCCGCTTGGGCCTAAACAATCCAGCGCAGAGGCTCTTTTGGATCGTACATAGGACAACATCCTGCTCCTTTTATCCCCGCAGAAGGATTAGCACTGCATAGTGCTTCAGTTCTAGCTTCGCCACAAAGCGCGAGCTTAGCGCCTGACGAACTGGAGAGCGGAGCACGCAGTGGTGCTTTACCCGCTATGCTGCTGCGAAGGCGATTAGCCATGGATAGTACTTTGGCTCTAGCTTCGCGGCCATGAACCCTGCGCGTAACGCTGTGGTACAGTAGCTTCGCTCATGAGAACGAGCCGGCGCAAGGCGTTGCTGCTCTTGAATTGGGCGACGGTATGATTGCCGTTGTGACTTCGCGGCTGGCAGCATTGTTGAGCAGATAGGCATCTTGCCTTTTTTCTCGCGAGAGAGGCGCGGTTTTGGCGTAGCTACGCCGGAGGCTTCGCCCAGAGACTTCTGTTTGGGCCTCCACATCCGCTTTGGCAGAGGATACTTAGGTTCGCAAGGAACCTGATTAGCCACACGCGAGGCTGAAGGGTGTTGGCAGAATTCTGCTTCTAGTTTCTGTTCTGAAACCTTAGCCGTGGAGACCTTCCTATACTTCCGTGCTCGAAGCATTAGACCACCCCCGGAGAGGACTTCTTCAATCTTCCTTGTCGAATTGAACGACTAGGTTCTCGAAAGTGAAGGACTTAGACTGCGGGCGTGCTTCCTTGTTGTGCCAGAGAACCGCAGTAGGTCCGCAGAGAACCTTTTTTCTCCCCGCAGGACTTTTCTTGAAGATTTAGCCATAGAGGCTCTGGCTGCATCGGCTTTTCTGAATTCAGAATTAGACCCGAAGGTCTGTTCGTCGCATTGCGACACTTGATTCTCGGCAGTGGAGAATTTCGTCCCCAGCGGAGTGGCCATCTTGTTTTCCATGGATTTGCAAAGGGGAAAACTTACAATAAAAAGGGTTGAGGAGCTAAATTACAAGTATTCTAAAAGATTATAAGTAGATCTCCTCAGAGATTCTGGAGAAGTGTGCCGATAGGAGTCTGGTCAGCGCGCGACCACTTTGTCCCTTTGACGATGCGAGCGATGAGATTCCCTTCTCGCCTGGTTCGGGGATCAGAGAACAGAAGGTTGGTAGAACCCTCTTGCTACTTCTCAAAACCTGCCTTCAATTAGGAATTCCTTCTCGCCTGGTTTCGGAGATTCCTTGAGAAGAAGGTATTAGAGTATTAGCACCCTGAATAGAGAAGTAATTCTCTAAAAGTCTCCTGAATTCTTGTGCACGGTGCGTCGTGAAGAAGTCTCTGCTTGTGGAGTCCTCTCTCTCTCTTTTTCAGAAGTCGTCCTTGCGCATTTGCGTGGTTTTCTACTTCTGGAGCTCTCCTCTCCTTGTGCCCCTGGTGGGCTATTTATAGGGAGAGCAGGGTATAATTATCCCTTGAAAATATAGAAATAGATTAAATCAAATCTGTTTAAATCTGGAAAGTAGCCTTGCTGCGAGACTAGGATCAGCTTCTGTGAAGCTAGAAATGGCAAGTCGGTTGATCCTCTTAATCTGTTTTGATCCTTTCCATATCGTTGGAGGATTTTCCTGATCTTCTTACTCGTTTTAGAAGAGTCAAGAGATTGTGGCAATCAACTGCCAAATTAGATCTCAGATTTGATCTTGATTAGATCTGATCTCATCTGGAGATTTGATTGGTTAAATGTTGACCATAGCAGACCAGCAGCGGTGCTGCAAGCTTTGAACTCACAGCGGAGCTGGAGGCAGTATCTGGCGAAGTCAGAAGAAGGCTCTTCGGCGGAGCTAGATGTCGTTTGTGGCGAAGGTACCGCATACCCTTTCTGCGCAGTTGCGTATGGCTTCAGGCGAAGTTGACTCTCTCTGCGGAGTTGCGCTTCAGCAGTTCAGGCGAAGCTATGAGTTAGCTTCCTGGCGGAGCTTTGAATGGCTTCAAGGCGAAGTTGGATGATCTTAGCCTCTCAGGCGAGGCTATCCCTTTAGGCTCATGTGATGCTAAGTGCTAGCATCTTTAGACCTGCTGAGGTCAGTTTAGAGACAATCCGGGCTCACTGTCTGCTTGCTGGATCAGTGGAGTCCAAGTTGCTTCCTTGTCCCTCGGAGATGGGTGAAACTGGTCGTCAGCTTGTCTGTCACTTGTCTTTTGTAAATGTCAACAAGTTTAGACATTGTTCGGGCCAGTAAGAATCTTGTCTTTTTTAAGTGTCAACACCGTTGACTGACTTCGCGACTGGCAGCATTGTTGGAGCAGACAGGCATCTTGCCTTTTTTTCTTCGCGAGAGAGACGCGGTTTTGGCGTAGTTACGCCTGAGGCTTTGCCCATATACTTCTGTTAGGCCTCCACATCCGCTTTGGCAGAGGATACTTAGGTTCGCAAGGAACCTGATTAGCCACACGCGAGGCTGAAGGGTGTTGGCAGAATTCTGCTTCTGGTTTCTGTTCTGAAACCTTAGCCATGAAGACCTTCCTATGTTTCCGTGCTCGAAGCATTAGACCACCCCCGGAGAGGACTTCTTCAAATCTTCCTTGGTCGAATTGAACGACCAGGTTCTCGAAAGTGGAGGACTTGGACTGCGGGCGTGCTTCCTTGTTGCGCCAGAGAACCGCAGTAGGTTCGCAGAGAACCTTTTCTGTCTCCGCAGAGACTTTCCTTGAAGATTTAGCCAGAGGGGCTCTAGCTGCACCGCTTTTCTAAATTCAGAGTTAGACCCGAAGGTCTGTTCATCGCATTGCGACACTTGATTCTCGGCAGTGGAGAATTTAATCCCCAGCAGAGTCGCCATCTTGTTTTCCATTGATTTGCAAAGGGGAAAACTTACAATAAAAAAGGGGTTGAGGAGCTAAATTACAAGTATTCTAAAAGATTACAGTAGATCTCCTCAGAGATTCTGGAGAAGTGTGCCGATAGGAGTCTGGTTAGCGCGCGACCACTTTGTCCCTTTGACGATGCGAGCGATGAGATTCTCTTCTCGCCTGGTTCGGGAAATCAGAGAACAGAAGGTTGGTAGAACCCTCTTGCTACTTCTCAAAACCTGCCTTCAATTAGGAATTCCTTCTTGCCTGGTTCCGGAGATTCCTTGAGAAGAAGGTATTAGGGTATCAGCACCCTGATTAGAGAAGTAATTCTCTAAAAGTCTCTGAATCTTGTGCGCGCACGTGCGTCGTGAAGAAGTCTCTACTTGTGGAGTCCTCTCTCCTTGTCAGAAGTCGTCCTTCGCATGTGCATGGTCTCTCTTCCTTGTGCCCCTGGTGGGCTATTTATAAGGAGAGCAAGGGTATAATTGTCCCTTGAAAATATAGAAACAGATTGAATCAAATCTGTTTAAATCTGGAAAGTAGCCTAGCTGCGAGGCTAGGATCAGCTTCTGCGAAGCTAGAAATGGCAAGTCGCTTGATCCTCCTGATCCGTTTTGATTCTTTCCATATAGTTGAAAGATCTCTCCTGATCCTCTTACTCATTTTAGAAGAGTCAAGAGATTGTGGCAATCAACTGCCAAATTTGATCTCAGATTTGATCTTGATTGGATTTGATCTCAATCCTGATTAGATTTAATCTCATCTGGAGATTTAATTGGTCAAAGGTTGACCATATCAGACCAGCAGCGGCGCTGCTCGCTTTGAACTCACAGCGGAGCTGGAGGCAATATCTGGCGAAGTCAGAAGAAAGCTCTTCGGTGGAGCTAGATGTCATCTGTGGCGGAGCTACCACATACCTTTTCTGCGCAATTGCGTGTGGCTTCAGGCGGAGCTAACTCTCTCTGCGGAGTTGCGCTTCAGCAGTTCAGGCGAAGCTATGAGTTAGCTTCCTGGCGGAGCTTTGAATGGCTTCAAGGCGAAGTTGGATGATCTTAGCCTCTCAGGCGAGGCTATCCCTTTGGGCTCATGTGATGCTAAGTGCTAGCATCTTTAGACCTGCTGAGGTCTTTTTAGAGATAATCCGGACTCACTGTCTGCTTGCTGGATCAGGGAGTCCAAGTTGCTTCCTTTTCCCTCGGAGATGGGTGAAAACTAATCGTCAGCTTGTCTGTCACTTGTCTTTTGTAAATGTCAACAAGTTTAAACATTGTTCGGGCCAGTAAGAATCTTATCTTTTTTAAGTGTCAACACATGTTACTTAGAATACTGGGACGATGCGGTAACAGTAACAGTAATCATACACACGTGAATAGTAATAAGAACAGTAAACAGTATCAGTAACCGTGTATACGATGAATAATATGATTGTATATGGTGTTACGGTCTAACAATACTTTCATAGTAACTTTCAATAACATGAAATAAAATACTAATAACAGTCCTGCACCATCTAGTCAATGTACTATCTCATATAAAACTGGTCAAGATCTCATCTACTCATACAGTATATAACAGAAACTGATCCATCGACTTATAGTCTCAATAATCACCGCAAATATCATAAGTCAAGTCCATGTCAGAATATATAATATTGTGAACCACCAGTCCAGTAAATAATTATTAGTTCTCTCCTCACTACCAATTTATTTTAATCCTCTCGGTCACCAATAACTGAGATTAATAATAACTGCTATCAAACTCTGAATATATATTATCACCAATATCAATGAATTCACTCTCACAATAATTCTATCTCTATACTGGGCAACAACAATAACAAGAATCAATCATGAATAATAGTTTATTGATATTCTCGAGATCAACAAAAAATGAATACCGAGATCACAAATAAGAATGGAACATCCTCAAAATCAGACTTATCCAACCATAATTTAGATTAATACTAAAGAGTATGACATTCTCGATCAACATAACATCTCGATCATCCCTACATCTAAGATCCAACTTGATAAGATCGTTAGTACTTATCAATATCATTAGGGTGAATCTGAAAGTCCTTGTTTCAACAATTCAAACCAGATCATACTTAAAAAGTGCCACATCCTCGATTAATATGAAATTTAGATCATCCCTATATCTAGTAATCAATATCAATAAGATCATCAATACATCAGTCAAGCTATCAGTAGGGGAATTCAGAACTAATAGCTCCTATTAGCCAAAAGTCAGTCTCATCGCATACATCAGAGTCGGGTATCATATTCATACATCTGAACATAATCCAACCATCATAGATCCATCTAAATTCCAATCATAAATCCAACGAAAAGAATACGAAGTTCGTGTCAACTCCCACTTTACTAAGCCATACACAAATCCAAGTATCAGTAAAACAGTCTGTCAATAAAGCAATAACATATCTAACCCGTCCTCAATATCCAAATGAAATCTGATCGGAATAATCACCAAATAATTTGTCCATCAATTACTTCACAAAAATATGAATTCTAACCTCAATAAGAAGCAATCAATCTCATCCTAAGATTTATCACAACTAGGTCAGTTACCAGATGAACTCCGGTCTATGGCATATCAAACTAGGCCTAAGCCAACAACGGCGAATTTCTAACAGAAATAACACTAATAAATGCGCATATCAATGAAATACATAACGTGTACGGCCACTGATGTCATATGAAATGGTACGAGTAATCATACTAGTAAAATATGTCATATAATCACATGAAATAATACGAATAGATACATGAACACTACTGGCAACAGTAAATAAGGAAAAGACATGAGAACAAATACTCACATGAAATGTCGCAGTTTTGGATCCAATTCGCCATCTGGTCTTCACTGCATAAACCGGTACGGATTTCCGGATCATCTCGTAGGTTGGTCTTCGAATCGCCAGTGTATCGGTCCATAACAGCACACATCCGAATCTCCTGTTACTGAGTTCGGATTGGACAAACGAGAATCATGGGTGGAGGGAACGGCGGAGCCATGACTAACTTCGTTGGAGATCCGCGGATCCCGCGGAGAAGATCGGGATGCTTGTGGAGGGTGTGATGGTGGTCCGACAGGCTCTCGCGTGGCTTGACGGCAGAGCATGGAAGGATGTGCGCGACCTTGCTAGGCCAAGGGGAAAGACCTTGGTTGGGGGTTGGTTTGGAGCCAGACCTGACTGTCATCACTTGAGGGTGCTGCTATGTATGTTGCCAGGGCGCGGAGCCAATGGGGTGTGAGGTTGTTGGCCTGGATCTCCACAGCAAGGGAAAGGGGTTGTGGGTCGAGGGTGAGCTGCTGTCAGAGAGTAGGGGGCTGCGTGGCTGGTTATTGTGAGGGTTTTATGAAGGAGGATGTAGGCAGCCAAGGAGGTGAGGTGGTTTTGGTGTTGCCGTGGAGAGGTGATGGAAGATTTGGAGAGGGCACGGCAGAGATGCTCCGGGGTTGCTCTTGGCCATGGCATGGAGGAGGGGCGGCTGTGCAAGGATGCGCCTGGGCGAGAGGAGCTCGGCAGCGGATGGAGG